>CAJQZJ010033200.1:460683-488975 GCA_907164525.1 Lophiomys imhausi | reverse complement strand
CAGTGCCCAATAACTCTGTGTTTTTTATGGCTCTTCCCCCCCCCTGCGTTCAAAATGCGTCAGTGTAGGTCGCCGCCATCTTCTGAAACAATTCTTTAACTGTATGGAAAGATAAAATTCCAACGACTGTCATTGATAAACTCATAGAAACATGGCTACTTAATATCTCATAATTAACATTTAATAAGATCATAAGATTAATAAAAGTAACAAGTTAAAATAAAAAAGCTATAAAATGTTAAAAGGGTCGAGTTATGTGTGCAGCCATGGTGGGGCAATTGCCTGGCAGGCAGAGGCTCTGGGTTTCATCCCAGCACTACAAAAATACAAAAAAAAAATAATGTTAAGAATGATATGTTTAACATCTCTAAAATAATTAATGAGAATATTTTAAAATATATACCCCAATTCAAATGTTAGCTGTAAACCATGTTACCAATGGTTATCCATCCTTGGGGAGGATACTTCAGGATGCAAGAAACTACAGCAAACTCATCAGAGCATGAAAATGATATCAACTATTTAATCCCTCTGGTTGTGTCTTCATATGCATACCTCTGTGGGATAAATCCAGTGGTCACATAATCTTGAGTTCTCACACCCCTTTAGCATGCTGTATTCTGGAATAATCAAACTGTTTCTCAAGCTTTCTTTGACACTTATGACCTTGAGTCTTTTGAACTTTAGGATGGGCTTCCTTACTGTCTGTCTGGTGCTCCTTCGACTATATTCTAGTTGTGTATTAGTGACAGGCACATTGCAAGACCTGATGCTGTGTTCTCCTCTTTTGCTGTGTGGTAGCTGATGAGTTTAATCTGAGGGTATTATAGATGACATCCTCTCTGATTACTTTTTAAAATTTTATCTATCTTTATGACTTATTTTTCCCAACATAATATTTTTATTGATTATTTGGAAATTTCACACAATGCACCCTGATCACACTTGCTTTCTGTTCCTCCCAGGTCCACCCTCACATCCTTGTGTCTTCCCTTAAAAAAGAAAAAAGAATGCCCCAAGTCCAATTCATGTTGCCCAT
This sequence comes from Lophiomys imhausi, assembly GCA_907164525.1. NCBI lineage: Eukaryota > Metazoa > Chordata > Mammalia > Rodentia > Muridae > Lophiomys > Lophiomys imhausi. The sequence continues at coordinate 487,936 of CAJQZJ010033200.1, read as the reverse complement.
ATACTCACTAGAGCATGGATGAATTCCCAGTAGCTACCCCCTTTTAGATAACTGAGTCCTTCCTCACACCCACACCCCTTCACTCTTCTGCTAACGGCCAACAAATCCCTGCTAGAAGCAGGTTTGATGCCAAAAGAGGATACTTCAGCATCCCTATCACACTTTTAAAGGACTTTTTTCAATAGCTTCCTATCTAGACTGTTTATTTTGGCAGAGGAAGGGTATCAACAGAATCCTTCAGTATCTCTCATTCTCAAATATGAGTCTGCAGTGATTGGTATCATGGCAAAGGAAGCTTCCCTTCCCATAATAGCCAGCAGCAGCATGGACCACGGACATTCATGTGGCCTCTGGTAGCAGCATGGACTATAGACCTCAACATGACCCTTGTCTACAGCATGGACCACGGATATCCACTTGGCTTTGGGATATCTTTATGACTTCTAGTCTATGAAGTTGCTCTTTTTACTTGTAACCAAGAAGTATTTTTGAAGGGAGATACTGCATACTATCTAAACATCCTAATCATCAAACTACAAGTTATTAATGTCCATTATGGTCGGCATGGTTTCTTATTTTATGAGAACCTGTCAATGGTCGATGAATCCTTTTCACACTTAGTGTACAGTCTGCTCAAACAAAAACAGCTTGTTCAAGTTATTCAACATTTTTTTTCAGTGCTTCCAACCATTCACAGAAGAGTTGTTTGCTTTCTGCCCCAAGAGGACATTCTAGGCACAATGGTGCCTAGGATCTTGGTGTCCTTATATGTGGGCACTGTCAGTGGTTGTGAGCAGAAGAGAAGGTAGTACATCAGGTTAGAGAACGAATGAGATTATTAAGGAGAACCCAGTCAACTTTGGTTTTCTTTCGCTTGGGCACACAGGGACCACTGCCATTGGAGACTCTGGCTCTTCCTCCACTCATGTCTGTGGGAGCAGACAGTGAGTCAAATCTGCAGCTGTGGGTAGTGGGTAGTTCATATGAGCAGGAAAGCCCTGCTCGTGCTGGAAATCACTGGCACATTGAGTTTTTTTTTTTTTTTGAGAGGGGCAGTAAAACTTAGTCTACCCTGATTGGCAAACTGATTTTATACTTTTATATGTTATATTATTATTAAATTATATGTGTTGCTTTACAGTGTTAGTCACGAACATTCTATGTTTATTTGCTCTTGGTTAATATTTTATGCTGTGTTAGTCATAGAGACCACAGGTCCTTTCCAATCAGTATTCTAGTGCTGACATGTGTTGGCATGCCATATTCATATTCCCTGACAATACCAATTCTATCCACATTTCAGATATAGCAAAACTGAGGAACAAGGGAGTGGCTCAAGTAACTATTAAAGTAACTACTGGAGCTAATTTTGATCATAGATAGTTCCCAGGGTGTAGATTCATAGCCACTAAGGGAGTTTTGTAAATCTATCACTTTCATTGTTGTACAGCAAATGACCCAAACTGAGTGCTAGGGCCTGGCTTAGCTGCCTGAGAATCTCAGCTCGGTCAGTGAGGACATTAGTCTAGCAATGTAGATGAGCCCTTGCATCATATCGCAGGGTAATCTAGCTTTTGCCATTGAATACTGGCCACTGCTCCAACAGGCCACCTGCAGCTCTCAGGCAACTCGCAGCATGAACATCTGCTTCTCTAAGGGCAACAGGATCATTTCTGTACCTCGGGCCAACAAGGTGAAGCTCTGTGTGTGGTGGGAGTGGGGTCAGCTTTGACTTACTATCAGGCATCCATAAATACATATCTACATGTTTATATCTAGAGTAATGCTATAATGCAACTGTAAAAGGTATCTAATTGTATTTACTAGACATTACCCTACTTATGACAGTGATGTCATCCCCACCATCATATTCTGATGGTTATATGTAAGCTGACATTTCACTCATACTTATGGAGAAGGGATTTTTCTAGAATGTGAAGCCCTGAGGATGACCAACCTAGAATCTGTCTGTCCTGGGTCACATCAGAAAAGTGAACTTAGAAGGACAAAATACCATATTTGACAAGGAGTGCATTCACAGAATTCTACAAAGCCAAAAAATACATTCAAAGAATGAGAAGTGCTCTCATTAAAAATACACTGTTTTAAAAGAAGTGATTATGCATTACATACACACACAGACCACAGATACACACACACACACACACACACACACACACACACACACACAATTTAAAAACCTGTTGAGATGTGATTAGAGCAGACTTGGCTGGGTCTCTGGCCTTTTACATGGAAGCCCCCTTCCATCTTCCTGTGCTATTGTCAGGTCCTGTCCAGTCTCTGGTGTCTTTCCAGCTGCCTTGTCCCCAGTAGGATGCAGAATTTCATAGAAAAAAAAATGAGTCAGTGAATGGATGGATGAATAAATAAACAACTGCTGAAGAGATAACTCAGCACTTAATAGCCCACACTGTTCTTACAGAGAACCAAGTTCAGATTCAGCACCCACATCATACAGTTCACTCCACTTCCAGGGGATCTGACACCTTCGTCTGGCCTTCATGGCACCTTCACCCACATGTTCACACACACACACACACACACACACACACACACACACACACACACACAATACAAATATTTAAAATAAATACTTTTTAAGGGGAAAGCAAGTTGACGAGCAGTTGAATCGCAGCTGATTCTGCTGCGTTAGTTCAGTGGGTGACAGAGTACAGTGGAGGAGAGGGCCACATGGTGTAGTTGTCTTCCGTGGGAACCCCAATGGAAGCCCCACCTTCAGTTCCTCTTCCAGGGGAAGCTAGAGTTCCCCAGTGTGTTTCCAGGATAGAAGTGTGAGGCGAGTGAGCATCCTCGCTCTCCTCAGAGGCTGGCTCCACTGATCTATGTACGTTAGCACTTCTGACGTTGTCTTTCTTTCCCGTTCTATGTACTTTAGCACTTCTGACGTTGTCTTTCTTTCCCGTTCTATGTACTTTAGCACTTCTGACGTTGTCTTTCTTTCCCGTTCTATGTACTTTAGCACTTCTGACGTTGTCTTTCTTTCCCGTTCTATGTACGTTAGCACTTCTGACATTGTCTTTCTTTCCCGTTCTCTCTGGCTTTATGTTTTATGTCTATTTATTAGAAAGAAGAATAATGGGCTTCAGGGAAGAATTGGATACAAATGTGTACTCAGTGCACCATTTTTAACTTGAAATGACGGCTTGTAATTTACATCACTGATTTCAAGCAGTATCAAATTTCCTGTTCCACCCTATTTCTAACATTTTGTGTTTTTCTTCCATGAGAATGACAAGATGTTATGCAGGGACATCACTCCTTGCCCCACTCCACCCTCCATCTGAACCCAGCTCCTCACATGATCAAAAGAAGCATGTCTCTTGGTTCTCTATGTTTTATTCTTCTTTTTCTGAGAGACATACTGTCCCCTACATATCCAGTAAAGGATTTGGGGCTCTATGCACTCCAAATAGCTGGCTTTTAAAGGATATTTTAGCATATGCACAATATGAGGAAATGGCAAATGAGAAGACTGGGGTCAAAATTCTTGTGTTTAGAGCCAGAAGGATCAGCTTTGAGTCCATAGTCTACTGCTTATACTTGCTGTGTATGTGTGTGTGTGCTGATATGTACATACCTGAATGTAGGTACACTCATGTTTGTGAGTGCATGTGGAGGTCTGAGTACCTCCTGTCATCCTACATGACCCAGAAGTTGTGAACCTCAAGGAATGTGCACAGGTAAGCGGAGAGGAACAGGGAGATATGAGAGGAGAATGTTGAATTTCAGTGCATTCCCCTAGCTTCCATGCTGAACCCAGTTAGCACTGTGGTAGCATCAGGAAGTGAAACCTTGTCTGATCACCAAGAAGGCCCTGTCTGTAAACTAGAGCATGCATCCTTGCCAGGTAACAGCTCTCCTTGCACCAGATCTTAGACTTCCAACTTAACCAAGGTTAATGGATTTCTATTGTTCAAAATGTATTAATTTATAATAGTGTGTTATAATAGCCCAAGCAGACAAAGACAGAGTCAATCACACACACACACACACACACACACACACACACAAATGTACACAAGAATTCACGGTTGCTTTGAACAGGATAGTGAACATAGCAGTGGTGGTTATGACTATTAGCCCCTGCGTATAATTTGAAGAAAGAGTTTACAAAATCAGATGTGGGTAGAGTACAGGAAGATCTGAATTCTTTGGTTTGGAGATGGAAAGGATGCCTTTCTGAGACATGGAGGCACAGGAAAGTAGATTTGCATAGGAGGGTCGGAAAGACGGGAATTTGGTTTTAAACATACCACTTTTAGTTGTTAAAGTCGAGATGTAAGCCTCGTGATCAACTGAATGTATAAATGTGGGGTTCTGGGTTCTGTGCTAAAGATACAAATTTGAGAATTATAGAAATAAGTGAACATTTGGGTATACTATAGACTCATGAGTTCACATGAGTGTGTATGTATGTATGTATAAGCATGTGTGAGTAGGTATCTATATGAGTGAGTGTGAATGTGCTATGATGGAAATGGAAGAATTTGTCATAAACTCAAAGATGTGGACAAAGAGAAACACAAAAAAATTCAAGGAATAAAGAGATTAAGACATTATTATAGAACCAAGGGATAAGTTAGCAAAGAGAGTGAACAGAATAGTCATATAGTCATCACTATCAATTAAATTACTAACATAACGAGATTTTTTTCTTTATTTTTTATTTCTTCAAGTTACATCTCAATCGCAGTCCCCTCCCTATTCCCCCCTCCAGTTCCACCCTCAACCCCCCATCCTCTTCCCTTTTTTTTTAAGTTTAAGGTATATCTTATTTCCCCCTACAGTTTCCCCTTTCAGTCCAACAAATGGCTCTTTCTCTTATAATAATAAATATAATGCAAAACCACAGAGGTAATTAGGCTATAGTTATGAGGGTTATATGGCTTAGCGTATATTCCCAATGTCCAGTCCATAATGAAATTTTAAAAAGAAAGAAAGCCCAACATCTAGAAGATGTTACTGAATATGTACAGCATGGAGAGGTAGGTGCCCCTGTGGATAATGATGTTCCTCACATAGAGATCTCTGCAGAACCATCCTCCCATTTAGGAAGCCTGCCCATGCTTGGTGGAATGAACTACCACTAAGGCTACATACATGATGACTTGTGCCTTGTTTTACTAGTTTGAAGAGTACACATAATCAATACTTTTGATGTATGCATGTGGTGTGTGCATGTGTGTGCACATGTGAATGTAGTGTGTGTGCTGTGTGACATGTGTGTGGCCATGCTGCACATATGTGTATGTCCATGCATGTGGAAGCCAGGGGTGGGTGTCAGGTGTCTTCCTCAGTCACTCCCCACCTTGGTTGTGGAGACAGGATTTCTACCTGAACCAGAAGCTCCTTGTTCATCTAGACTGACTGACCAGCATGGCGGTGACCCTCCTGTCTCTCCTTCCCAGTACTAGGATTGCAGGCATGCATCCTTGAACACTTTATGTGGGTACTGGAGATCCAAACTCAGGCCCCATTCATTCATGGCAAGAACTTTACCAGCAGAGCCTTCTCCCCAATTCACATTTAGTACTCTTCACAGGAACTTTTCCATTACATAAAGATCTACTTTTATATCTTTATTTCAGGGCCAGACTTCTTTTTTTTTTATTTATGGAGGGGGACCATGCAGTAAAGCTGAGTCACAATTTTGGACATTAGATTGGAAAACTGCAATCTTTTTATTTATTTTTTTTCCTTTATTTTTTATTTCTTCAAGTTACATCTCAATTGCAGTCCCCTCCCTATTCCCCCTCCAGTCCCACCCTCCCACCCTCAACCCCCCATCCTCTTCCCTTTTTTTTCTTTTAAGTTTAAGGTATATCTTATTTCCCCCTACAGTTTCCCCTTTCAGTCCAACAAATGGCTCTTTCTCTTATAATAATAAATACAATACAGTACAACAGAGGTAATTAGGCCACAGTTATGAGGGTTATATGGCTTAATGTACATTCCCAATGGCCAGTCCATATGTATTTGGCACCTGACTTTAACATTCTACTATCTAACCATCTCCATGAGTTTAAAGTTCTATATCTGACTCAACATTCATACTAATTGCAACACAATTTTAAAAGTATCTTCTTAGATGTATAACACTCTCTTGACTCCTAAACAACTCAAAATTTAATTATGAGACTCTATCTGTTCTTCAATCACCTCAGAGACCTGAGAGGGATATATATATCTGATTTTATAGAAAGTACTCAGGACCCAGCCATACCACTTCTGGGTATACACCCAAATGCCTCTTCACGGAATCATAAGGAAGTTTCCTCATCTATGTTTATAGCAGCCTTATTTGTAATAGCTAGAAACTGGAAACAACCCAGATGTCCCTCAACCGAAGAATGGGTTAAAAAACTGTGGTACATCTACACAATGGAATATTATTCATCTATCAGGAACAATGAAATTATGCAATTTGCAGCCAAATGGATGGAACTAGAAAAGCTCATCCTGAGTGAACTAACCCAGACTCAGAAGGACACATATGGCATCTATTCACTTATAGTAGGATTTTAGCTATATAGGGCCAGACTTCTTATAGTTAATACAGAAACCAGTGGGATTCCACCCCACTGTTGTGTTGTTCTTTAACGTGCTTTGTAACCCTACTTCAACCCCTGTTTCTGATGCCCACACCTCAGTGTTTAAACCTTGACCTTTGCATTCCTATCCCTACCACTTGGCAATTGGGTTCACTGAGATCCAGTCTTGCTTTTCCCTCTACTGACTACAACCGTGGCAGTGTAATAGCAGTGGCCCATTCCAGGTGAGTGTTGAAATAATTTACTGTTTTCATTTTTTAAGTTGCCACTCTTTTGGGGGGCAGTGTCTTTCCTATTTATGTCTTATAAAGCTCTAGTTGTCTGACATTCCACCAGGGGTGTGCAGCCTATAGTGCAACACAGGTTCTCATTTAGAGATTTTACACTTGAGAGCCACACACGTGAGTCTGAGAAGCTCAAGAACAAGCAGTGCAGGATGGACACACCTCCAGGACCATTTGCTTCTTAGGTTTGCATCGCCTAGTTTGTGAGTCTGAGAAGCTCAAGAACAAGCAGTGCAGGATGGACACACCTACGGGACCATTTGCTTCTTAGGTTTGCATCGCCTAGTTTTGTTGCTGGTTATACTTGCCTGTACCTAACATGCTTTCTGGTTTAATTAACTGTGCTTTATCCTTGAATCCCAGCCCCAGTAGGAGGACTACAGCGCTTACTTTCTGTATACTGATTTGAACTAATTATGCAGTCTTGACAAGCTAGGATTGACTGTGCCCTTTTATATTCTTAGCTCAGGTTCAGCTGAAAGTCATTTTTTTAATAAAAGTAATCAAGTTGAAGCATAAGAATAATATGAATTACATGTCTACTTGTAGACCACAGAGTTTGATGGAAGCCTTCAAGCCATACAATCCTTGCTATTTTTAATCCTTCATTTGCCACAGTCTTGATTCTATAAAATAACATAAAAGAATTAATGATTTGTAGTTTTATCAGAATTTTATGTACAAGAAACTCTGAGGTTCATTAAATAAAATAAGAGTATTCCTTAATATTAATGCAATTGTTTGCACATTTTTGGAATCAGCACCTCTCTTCCCAGATGTATAAGATCAGAAAGGAGCAAGTCTTATATAATCAGGTGTTGAGTGTCTCTTGGTGTGTGTGTGTCTGTGTGTGTGTGTCTGTGTATGTGTGTCTGTCTGTGTGTCTCTGTGTGTGTGTGTCTGTGTGTCTGTGTGTCTCTGTGTGTGTGTGTCTGTGTGTCTCTGTGTGTGTGTCTGTGTCTCTGTGTGTGTGTATGTCTGTGTGTCTCTGTGTCTGTGTGTGTGTGTGTGTCTGTGTCTGTCTCTGTGCCTGTGTGTGTCTGTCTGTCTGTGTGTGTGTTAGATACATAGACAGCGAAATCTAGAATGACAGTCTGGGCTTTAAGAGCTGATAAATTGTTAATGATTAATGCTGATAGTTAGTGTTGGCTATTCAACTTTCCAAAAAGACTCAGCAGAGGGTACTTTTAAGCTGTAGGCTCTAGAAACGGGAAGGCTTGCCAGGGAAACCCAGCCGCTCATTCCTGTGCTATACTAGAGCAGAGCTGGGGATGTCACAAACAAGTGTTAGGTCTTCTTTATAGGTACTGCCCTCTCCCATCCCAGGAACTTCTAAATAGAAGCCTTTGTTACCAACAGTTTTCTCCACACCTCTGACAAATGGAATTTGTCTGATAGACTTGTGTGGTAGCCTACTTTCCCCTTGCTGTTATAAAATATTCTGACTCAAAGCAACCAAAGGAGGTTTATTATCCTGTCTGTAGTGTCAGGGTCAGTGCAGGGACTCAAACAAGAACTGATGCAGAAACCATGGAGGACTCTGCTTGCTGGCTGGCTCCCAGGCCCATGCTATGCTAGCTTTGTAATGGTGCCACCCACTGTGGAGAGCTGAGTGCATATTAGAAGAGATGTCTGGGAGAGAACTTTTCCCCAGCTTGGTGACGGTTGACTTCCTTGACTGGCCTCACATTCCAGCGTGTCTCCTTGAGACCCTTGCTGTTAGTGCATTTTACCTGTTTCTATTATGTCCGAGACTACAGAGTTTTCTAGTAATAGAGGGAAGGATATTATAATGTTGATATGTAACTCCTGTTACCACCTGTACACAAAAGATCAGACTGTGTGACTTCCTTGCATGGATACGGTATCAAACTTCTTTGTGTTAAACATAACCTGCTTGCTGGACTTATAAGAAGGGACCGTAAAATAAAGACAGGGCTCTCCAGTATTAACTGGGAGTCCTCCCGATCCCATGCTTTGTCTTCTTTTATTAATACCTTAATTCTTATCTCAGCTTTAATTTATTAATCCTCACTCCCCCGGTCTTTCCAGCAGGATCCAGGAACCCACCATGTGTTTGGCCATCCTAAATCAGCCATCATCGGTCAGGAAAATCTCTCCCTGATATGGGCACAGGCTCACCTGATCTGGGCAGCTCTCTACATGAGGTTCCCTCATCCCAGGTGACTCAAAGTTATATGAAGTTGACAATGGAATTTAGCAGGACAGCTTGGCATTCAGCATTGACCTTTTTTCCAGGAAGATGTTTACAGAATAACATACTGCACTGGGTCTTGGAGAGCCAAGCTTGGCATCTGACCCATGAGCACAATTTCTGAGCTCACAAGTATTGCTTCAGCCATTTGCTGTTCTTAGCAGTGCCATAACAAAGAATAGTCTTTTGGCTCCAGGTTCATTTTATAGTACATTCCTGCGAACAGCTCGTGACTCAGGAAGGCTGAATTTTGAGTTTCTACACCAGTTTAATGATAAACATGTCAGCAGTGACCTCCAGCAAACTTGTTCTTCTCAAAACTTTCAGATTATTTTAAAGATGTAAACAATCCAAACAAGCTTTTCAATTCTTTATTTGGGTGCAAAGATAATCACTGATTTGCTTTAAGTCTCTAACTTATTAATTTTAAACAATTGTATTTAAATCTATTTATAAAGATTTTGGGAGTACATGTGCATAGTGACTGTGGATGCCAGGAAAGGGCATCAGGTACCCCATGGAAGTGGAGTTACAGATGATTGTGAGGTACCATGTACGCACTGGGAACTGAACCTAGGTCCTCAGCAAAAGCAGCTAGTGCTTTTAATCACCGAGCCAGCTCTCCAGCCCTGAAATTGTATTCAGAAGTGGTAAAATATTTTGATACTTTAAGAGTTCAAAAAAGATTTTCTCAAAACTAAAAATGTTGGGGCTTCAGAGAAACTAGAAAGAAATAAAAAGTCAGTTACAGACTGGGAGAAAATCTACTGATCACATACCTGGTAACAGATATGTACCCAGATGCTAAAACCCAGCTTAAAAAAATGGGCAAAGATAAAATGTGAAGCTCTGACCTCTTGATACCAACTGTCTAAAACGGTCTAGGATAGTTAAGTAAAACAAACTCCTAGTCATGCAAACATGTCACTTTGTTAGCTACTATAACAGTCTATCACAGATATTCTCTAAACTACCCAGTAATCAAGTTGCTAAGAGACAAGCAACATTTGCTTATCTAAATACAAGAGATGGATAGGGCATCTTCAAAAACCCCTAGAGATCTGCAGAATATGGCATTCAAAGATGTTATCTTAAATCAAGATTTTTTTTTGATATCGAGACATATCAGCGCCTGACAGCACCCCCTATTCTACTCCAAGTAGAAGATAAGCATCGAAGAACCTCCACTGTAAGATGGTTGAATTAGTGGCAAGCCTTTCTCTTGGCATGAAAAAACCCCTTGCACCAACTGCAGACAGACTGCTGTCCAAAAAGGACAAAACTTGGTAGCAGGGAAGTCGACAGCCTAACTCTGCCAAGACAGGGTAAATAAGTCCTTCATAATCCCTGCTCTACAACAAATGTCTGTCAGAGAAACAGGACCCAAAGGCTGAAGACTGATGCAGGAATGTATGGAGAGAAAATGGGAACTGTCCAGGCAGTCATTGGTATGTCATTTCTTAGTTTTGGAAGCTGCAGGCCCTGCACTTCCTATAAGCAAATATATTTATCCCTCTCAGGTCTCTGAGGTGGTTGAAGAATAGACAGCTAGAGTCTCATAGCTAAATTTTGAGTTGTTTAGGAATCAAGATGGTGTTATAGATCTAGGAAGATACTCTTAAAAGTGTGTTGCAAGTTAGTATGAATGTTGAGTCAGATATAGCCCTTTAAACACATGGAGATGGTTAGATAGTAGAATGTTAAAGTCAGGGGCCAAATATGTATAAACTGGACATTGGGAAGGTATACTGGGCCATTTAACTCTCATAAATGTGGCATATTTATATCTGTTGTTTTGTATAATACTTACTGTTATAAGAGAAGGAACCATCTGTTGGACTGAAAGGGGAAACTTCTGGGGGGAGGAGGGTGGAAGGGCGGGATAGGAAGGGGGAATAGGGAGGGGTTTGTTACTGAGATGTAACTTGAAGAAAAAAAAATAAAGTATTTAAAAAAAAAAGAATTGTTTCAATGTTCGTTTTAGTTTATTACAGAGACTGAGCCTTTTAGCTACGCTGTACTATTTGTATATTTTCCACGGGAAATTATCTGTTCACTTATTTTGATAAATTTTCATGACAATATCCTTTTTATTTGATGCATAATAATATTATTGGCTCTCTATAATATTAACTCTTTTTCTCATATATAAATGTTGCAAGAAATTTTCATGTAGAATGATGATATTTCTGTTTACTTTTAAGAAAGAAAAACCTTCTCAATTGTGACTTATTTTACTTTTGTATATTGTTGGTTTTATTTAGAGTCAAGTTTAGGAAAGCATTTGCCAGCTGAATATCAGATAAATATTCATCATTTAAAAATACTTTCAAAAAAGCATTTGACAAAATCCAACACCCCTTCAGGTTAAAAGTCTTGGATACAACTGGCATACAAGGACCATACCTAGAAATAATAAAGACAATATACAGCAAACCAGTAGCCAACACCAAATTAAATGGAGAGAAACTTAAAGCATTTCCCCTAAAATCAGGGACAAGGCAAGGATGCCCCCCTCCCCATACCTCTTCAACATAGTACTTGAAGTTCTTGCTAGAGCAATAATAATACAACCAAAGGAGATCAAGGAGATACAAATTGGAAACAAAGAAGTCAAATTATCCCTATTTGCAGATGATATGCTAGTATACATATGTGATCCCAAAAAATTCCACCAGAGAACTTCTACAACTGATAAATACCTTCAGCAAGGAGGCTGGATTCAAAATTAATTAAAAAAAATCAGAAGCCCTTCTTTATACAAAAGATAAATGGGCTGAGAAAGAAATTAAGGAAACAACACCCTTCACAATAGCCACAAACAATATAAAATACCTGGGGGTAAGCAAGTGAAAGGCCTGCATGACAAGAACTTCAAGCCCTTGAAGAAAGAAATTGAAGAGGACATCAGAAGATGGAAAGATCTCCCATGTTCATGGATAGGTAGGATCAACATAATAAAAATGGCCATCCTACCAAAAGCAATATACAGATTCAATGCAATTCCCATCAAAATACCAACACAATTCTTTACAGACCTCAAAAGAATAACTCTCCACTTCAAATGGAAAAAAAAATGGATTAACTAAATCAATCCTGTACAATAAAAAAACATCTAGAGGTATCACCATCCTACATTTCAAGCTGTACTACAGAGCAATAGTAATAGAGACAGCATGGTACTGGTATAGAAACAGACAAGTGATCAATGGAATTGAATTGAAGACCCAGAAATGAACCCACACACCTATGGTCCCTTAATTTTTGACAAAGTTGCCAAAACCGAACAATGGAAAAAAGACAGCATCTTCAACAAATAGTACTGGTCTAACTGGATGTTAACTTGTAAAAGAATGCAAATAGACCCATATTTATCACTTTGCACAAAACTTATGTCCAAGTGGATCAAATAGCTTAACACAAAGCCTGACACACTAAATCTAATCGAACAGAAAGTGAGGAAAAGCCTAGAACTTTTTGGCATAGGTGACAACTTCCTGAACAGAACACCAACAGCTCAGGCCCTAAGACCAACAATTAATAAATGGGACTTCATGAAACTGAAAAGCTTCTGTAAGGCAAAGGACACTGTCATTAAAACAGAACAGCTGCCTACAGATTGGGAAAAGATCTTTACCAACCCAACATCTGACAGAGGGCTAATATCCAAAATCTATAAAGAACTCAAGAAATCAAACACCAGCAAACCAACTAACCCAATCAAAAAATGGGAACACATCTAAACAGAGAATTCCACAAAAGTAGAATCTAAAATGGCTGAGAGACACTTGAAGAAATGTTCAACATGCTTAATCATCAGAGAAATGAAACTCAAGACGACTCTGAGATTCCATCTCACTCCTGTCAGAATGTCTAAGATCAAAAACTCAAATGACAGCACATGCTGGCGAGGCTGTGGAGAAAGGGAACACTCCCACATTGCTAGTGAGAGTGCAAACTTGTACAACCACTATGGAAATCAGCCTGCTTAGAAATCTTAGAAAACTTGGAATAGTTCTACCTCAAGACCCAGCCATACCACTCCTGGGCATACATCCAAAAGATTCCTCACCAACCCACAGGGACATCTCCTCAACTATGTTCATAGCAGCTTTATTTGTAATAGCTAGAAACTGGAAACAACCCAGACATCCTTCAACAGAAGAATGGATTAAAAAAAAAAAAAAAAAACCCTGTGGTACATCTACACAATGAAATACCACTCAGCTATCAGAAACAAGGAAATCATGCAATTTGCAGCCAAATAGATGGAACTAGAGAAGCTCATCCTGAGTGAGCTAACCCAGACCCAGAAAGATACATATGGCATACATTCACTTATAACTGGATTTTAGCTATATAGTACAGGATAACCATCCTACAATCAATAGACCCAAAAGAGCAGGAACAGGGACTTGTTTCCCTGTTAGTGGGGGACACTCCACCCTAGTGGAACTGCCATGCATGCCTCCTGTGCAAGAGGAAGCTCTTAGACTTCATGTGACTAACGAACTGAGGGGGGCTGATACACGGAGACACCTCACATGAGAGGGATAGGATCAGTGAGAGAGGGGGTAGAGGGGAAGGGGAAGGGGCCAGGAGGGGGTGGAGGGAGGAGGTGGCAATGGAGACATAACAAAGTAATAAACATTAAAAAAATACTTTCAATGAAGGATCTCTCTATGTAGTCTAATCTGACCTTGCCTTACTGATGATCCTCCTGCCTCATCCTCCACGTGCTAGAGGGTGAGTCATAAACAAGCCTGCCTTGCTTTTATATTTTCTTTGTAGTTTTTATCTTAGGGATCAAATTCTCATACACTGGACTCAGGCTTCTCAAACTTCTTCCCATCGCAACTCCTTTTCACCAGAGAAAATTTTATGAGACCCTAGGTATACAGATATGTTAAACAGGTATATAAATCAAATATTTAATGACAATAAGTCATTAAGAAATTTATTTAAACAATTCATTGGTATCTTCCTGTTAGAGAAGAAGAACTTGCAAAGTAGTGAGATAGGTATGCTTGCTTGATTTCATAACAAGAATTAAATCTTGACTGAATATTTGATACTGCAGGATGTAGAGTATCTTAAATATTTCTCAGAGTAGATGAATATTTTGATTCATAATTGCCAGTCACAAGAATGCTGCCTCACATAAATGTATATTAAGAAATGGTTGAATTATCTTTAGGATGACTCTAAAAGTTGTTGTATATTCTGTCCTAATCCCAAAGACAAAGTGCACCACAATATATTTTAGAAAATTCAAGTTTTCAACTCAAACATCAGTTTATAAAATCTAACATTCTAATTCAATACAATCCAAAGATAATACTAAGTGGACACTTACATTCTGAGGGATGATGAGGAAAATATTAAAAGCTTTGCTTTCTGTAATTAAAACATTATGCTTCTATAAAGAAGAAAACTTTGTATGTGTGTTAAAAACACTACAATTAATAACCGGTAATAAGCTCAAATATGAACCCCAGTGGTTTCAGACAGCATGCCCTGATGATGATAGGATGTGGTCACACACAGTGTGACGTTTGCACTTGTGTCTCGTCACCAAGGCTTCAAGGATGGTTGCTACATGAACAGACTGCCAGAATCGCCTCACGTTTACACTTGATGTTGAAGTAATTTTTGTTTGCTCCATGTTCAGAAAATTTTTATTCACATCCTCAGCATCCAGTGAGAAAACCAGTTTCAGAAGCTGGACACTGGGCCACATGCTACAAATTGCTTCTGTGAAAGTTTGTTCTAACTACTTTAGCTCTGTGGGCGGCATGACGCCTTGACTCAGCTCTGTCCTTACTGAGTCTTGGAGGCTTCTCAGAATCGCTTTCTCTATTGCTTTCTAACTTCACACATCCCTGACTTCAAAGGTCCACAGCATCATGGCTACATGATGCTAGCATGTTAGTGACAAGCTGCTGGAGGTGAGGGGTTCAACACCAACCTTCCCACAGCTCTGTTGGGGCCACAGAGTTCCAAGTGAACCTAAAACAGAGCCAGGAATTCGTGGCTGATAAAACAGAACCACCTCTGGTTTGTTGACACACACAGGAATTGTGGGGAAAATGTCTATCCTGAGGTAGAAAGATAATGATTTGAGAAATGCTGTTCTGTGGCAGTTGTCTGTTCCACCTGCAGAGGTATGCCCACAGTTTGATCCACAGGTTAGTTCTCGAAATAAAACCAAATCACAACAAGGAAGCCTTTTTAGCTTAAGAGCAACAGGTCTGAGTGTGAGAAGAAAAGCTGGGAAAGGAAACAATTGTTCCTGCTGGAGTTTCTAGTGTCATCTCCCTTCATTTGACACAACTGGAGACTGATGTTATGATCAGTCACAGGAACAAGGTCCTCAATAAACCAACAAATCAACAAATACAAGACCCCGTGTGAGTCATGTATCCTAGCTGGATAATCTTTAAATTTTTAATCAATATTCTCATTGTAACTTGGTATGAAGATGTAAAAGTCATTGTCTATATTGAATGAAGAGTAGAGATGATGGTAGTGGTCAGGAATGGACAATGGTCTTGATGTGTCCCCAGATTCCTCTGCACATGCACACACACACACACACACACACACACATACACATTACTTGAGTAAATGCATAACATATTTACTCAAAACAGTGTAGAGTCTCTGGACACACAGAGAAAGCAAGGTTATGTATGAGGTATAAAAACCATAAAACATACCTTTTTCTCTACTACAGAGAAACAGTAGTTTATAGAACCCAAGATAATCTTGGACTCAGCATTTAACATGGTGACAAGGTGAACTCACACAGAGAGAAGGGTTAAGACATCTTCATGTGACAGAGGCCATTACATTTGGTCCAGAAAGGTAGCAATGGAAATGTTAATGGGCAGGCTGGGGTGCAGACTCTGACACTCACTTTTAGCAGGAGGGAGAGCCCAGGTTCCTGGCTTCCCAGAGTTTCAGCCTTCATCACTTATTAAAGGGATTTGGTCTTTAATGAAGTTTTTATTCAAAGGCCACATCAGATGGGCATGATTGGGAACCATTTAGGAACTTAAGGCTTATCAGAGTATTTAAATGCCCATGGAATGATTAAAAGAAATGTGTGCGTTCAAATACAGATGAAGAATGATTTGAGGTTGGGCACAAGGGATACCAGATGGTAACTATTAATTATTAGCTTGTGACCAAAGCTCAGTCCAGTATGGAAAAAAGCATTCTGTCTGACTCTGCATCATCTAACCTTTGTAATGCTTTGATTTACCATAAGAATATTAAAGGAAACATTTTCTCTGTCATTGACATGTTCAAGAGAAAAGTAGTGTGTGGCCACTGTTGGAATAAGACCATGTGAAATTCTGAGGCAGGTATGTCAGGGGCTCAGGAACAAGAAGGATGGAGATATTATTACTAATGAATAGTCTTCATGGAATTATCTTGCATCTCTTGGCCTTAATTAACACAGCCCTACAAGGCTGAGCTGCGATTTGAGACCTCCCTCTCTGCCTTGCCCACATTTAGGTAGCACCTAATAAGCGTGTAGTCAGTTTGTACCCCAGTCAAATGGTTTTAATAAATCCCTACAAGCATTTTGGATCTGAAGTCAGGAGGGATGTGCGGAGTGGGGGCAGGGGTAATAGTAGATATGAGTGGAGCCTGACTTTATGAATGAAGTCCCTCTATGTCATTAATGCTTCAGTGGGTCCCATAACAGGGGTAATTGGGCCTCGGGGAACTTCACCAAGTTTAATCTGTCCGCTGTGAGGATGCTCAGGACCTGCAGGTAAATGGAACCATTCCTGTTTTACCTTGAACCCCAGGGTCAAGCAAGCCTAAGGGAACAAGTTTGGAACTGTCATTTAGCATTATCTCCGACATGTACTGTACTTCCAAGCAGCCTGCACAGGGAACCACGGGCATGCATGCGTGGTCCGGAGCTGCAGGGTGGTAGCATGTCACATGTCTGGTAACAGAAGGGGATAACCATCCCGGTACAAACTTGACATATATAAATTGATTACATAAGTAGGCAGTGGTGGTCCTTTCAAGTGCTCCTCTTTTGTTTGAGCTTTACAGTAAAATTACCAGCAGCAGTTTACAATTAAGAGGAATAATAATAACCGAATATGCTTTCATCTACACACACAATTACAATGCCCTGCATGCCTTAATAGGATTGTGAAAAATCTGCGTTTGACCCATACAAAAAAGTAAACACTCTTGCTCTGGGTACTGTGTCATTATCACAACAAAGGGAAACTCCTGAAACCTGATGATGCAGACATCTGGAGAATGTTAATCACTTCAAAATGACGGATGTTTTTTATTTCAGCTTTTGACAGACGCACTCCTTCCATAGATAGATGATTATTTACATAAATTACATCACCAACGTGAAAAAAATCAGAGTAACTTCAAAGGGTGAAATACTTAATTAAAAAGAGACGTGCGAGTCTATTTTTCTCTTTTCTCTGAGATTTTCCTTTAAGGGAGAAAAGTGATGGCAGGTCTTCCACTTCTCTGGTATGTGAGTATATAACCAGGAAGTTTTAAAAAACTTTTTCTTGTAGAAGACATTCACCTTTAAGAATAACGATTCTGTTTTTAGTGCTCTAAAAATGATAATGGTTTTAAGTCTACTTCTAGTTTCTCAAGTTCCTTCCTTTGTCAAAATGGGAATTTGAAGTTCACTCTGTCACTCCAAACATAAAACCAGACAGATTCAAGCCCACACTGAGTCTCACCTTAGCCACTCTTCCCATCAGACTCCAAAAGGAGATAGACTTTCAAATACAGCAAAGACAGACAGCAAAACACTGCAAGTTTACTGGCCCTCAAGTAAGAGCTTTGGGAGCTGTATGAAAACAAAAATTCAAGATCAGCCCGAAGAGAATGATCCAAAAGTGCTCTTGTTGGGAGAGCCGCAGGCTGCCCTGCTGGTCCCTCAGGGCAGCCCCCTGACTGGCGGCGTGCTGCCGGATGCTGGTTGGAGGAGCTGGTGCAATTTGGCTGATCCACTACAATTTCCTCTTACACTCGGAGCTGATCTGCTGGCTGACCTTGGACAATTTGTCTTCTTTCAGGGAGAAATGTCACCCGAAAGGAAGCTATTAAGTCAAGAAGGTAATTCTCTCAGAACCGTCCACTGTATAAACAGAACTTGACCTCAGGTAATTTATTGCTGGTCCCTAACAAAGAGACTTCAGATACAAGCCTGATGGAGTAGAGGTCCAAATCTGTCAAGGAAAGGGGCAAGGAAACAAAACCTCACAAAGTTTCTCTGGCATGTTCCTATTTAGAGTCTAAGCCCAATTAATTGTTATAAACATGAAAATTGGTATCTATCTGCTGAGAATGAAAAGCTCATTTTATACTACATGGTAAGGTTATGTTTGCATGATTAAGCCATTGATTGTCTTATTTTTATGATAAAGTCAGATTAATCTGTTAGTCTCACAAGTGACTGTGACTATTTCATCCTCACCAACGAACTGGATTGACCTCTCAAGGTCCAGCTATGTACCGGCGTGCTGAGAGCTGTATTCTCTGTTGACCAGAGCAGAAGGAGAGAGGCACAGCTCTTGGCTGAGTGGTCTGACATCTGAATCACACTGTGTAGATTCTTAGAAAACCAACAGTGAGAGAACTTCATGATCTGACAGTGTCCCAGGGACCATTTCTGCTGGATACAGAAAACACTGCAGCCTCCACGGTAGCATCTTTAACTGATAATAAGCTTTTTCTTGCTTCCTTTCCAAGGCCTAGCTGCCCTAGGAGAACCTTTCTACCCCTGCCTAAGCCTCCATAGGTCTCTCCCTCCTTTTCAGCTTCTATTCAGTTTTGGGGCAGCCCACCAGAGTCCAAAGCAGAGACCACCCACATCCTGTGGAAACAGGCTGAAATGAAACAGGCTGAAATTCTGTCAGTTACCATGGGCACAAGGTTCAGGGTTGGATTTTAATGCTGTAACATTTTTTTTTCTGAAACTTTCCTCTCTGCACACTGCTCAGCATTGGCATTTGAAGGGCTCCAAGTAAGGAGCTAATCACAAAGCAACACCCTAAACTTCTCCACAAGCAAGACACTGAAAGCGAACAACAATGCAGGCTCAAGAAAAGGAAACCCCATTTGTTCCCATCTGTACAGTGGGACTAATACCATATCTAGAATCGTCTAGACAAACCGAAGTGACTCCTTCAAGCGGGCTAGGAGCTCTGAGACCCTGACAGGAACCTTGTAAAGAGGAACCGGATACTATAATGATGTTTTCCTAAATTGAAAGTGACAAGCACATGGGGTAGAGGAGTCCGAAGACAACTGAGTGCAGGAAGCCTTACATTCATTACCGCAGATGGTTTAGCTTTGAATGATGAGGAAGGAGCCCAGAGAACGGGCATAGGATGTCCTGAAAAGATTCAGCAGCCATCCAATTAGGCAGGAACCGTCCGGCAGTTACTAAAGGCTTGCTCTGGTCTGTATTACACAAAATAAAGCCCCTCTATTGGACTTGACTTCAGCTGATTGAAGTCATAAGGCATTATATTCCCCTACTAAATAATTCTGGCACAGGTTAGATTTCTACTGGAACAGGTTAAAAATAGGATTCTGCCCAGATTCTTAACACAAAGATAAGTAACAGAGCAAATATGTAGTAAATGTTTGTTGATTGGATGATTTTTTCTTCAAGAGAATTTTATTCTAATGCTTGACCTTCTCTGCTCTCTTGCCCACCCCTGATTTTGTTTCCTATTAAAAATTATAAACCATTTTATTTGTTTTTTCATATGTTTATTTATTATTCAAGATACATCTCAATCACAGCCCCCTGCTTCTACCCCTCCTGGTCCCACCCTCCCACCCTTCACCCCCCTCCTGCCTGTCCGACTCCTTCAGTGTAAAGTGCCCCCACATATCAGCCCCCCTCAGTTCATCAGTCACATGAGGGCTAAGAGCTTCCTCTTGCATTGAGAGCCTACATAGTAGCTCCACTAGGGCAAAGTGTCCCACTAACAGGTAACAAAGTCCATGTTCTTGTTCCTTTCGGTCTGTTCCGTGTTTCGGTGTTTTGGTTGTAGGATAGTTATCCTGTACTATGTGGCTAAAATCCAATTATAAGTGAATACATGCCATGTGTATCTTTCTGGGTCTGGGTTAGCTCACTCAGGATGAGCTTTTCTAGTTCCATCTAGCAAATTGCATGATTTCCTTGTTTCTGATAGCTGAGTAGTATTTGCACAAAACTTAAGTCCAAGTGGATCAAAGACCTAAACCTAAATCCAGACATACTAAATCTAATAGAAGAGAAAATGGGGGAAAGCCTTGAACTCTTTGGCACAGGTGGCAACTTCCTGAACCAATACCTCAGGGTCTAAGACCAACAATCAATAAATGGGACCTCATGAAACTGAAAAGCTTCTGTAAGGCAAAAGACACTGTCATTAGAACAAAATGGCAGCCTGCAGATTGGAAAAGATCTTCACCAACAGAATGCTAATATCCACAATTTATAAAGAACTCAAGAAACTAAACATCAAGAAACTAATCAGAAAATGAGGTACAGAACTAAACTGAGAATTTACAAAAGAGGAATCTCTAATGGCTGAGAGATATTGAAGAAATGCTCAATATCCTTAAGTCATCAGAAAAATGCAAGTCAAGATGACTCAGATTCCATCTCACACCTGTCAGAATGGCTAAGATCAAGTACTCAAATGACAGCACATGCTGGCGAGGGTGTGGAGAAAGGGGAACACTCCTCCATTGCTGGTGGGAGTGCAACCTTGTACAACCTCTGGGGAAATCAGTCTGGTGATATCTTAGAAAACTTGGAATAGCTCTGCTTCAAGACCCAGCCATACCACTACTGGGCGTATATCCAAAATATTCCTCACCAAACCACAAGGACATTTCCTCAGTGATGTTCATGGAAGCTTTATTTATAATAGCTAGAAACTGGAAACAACCCAGATGTCCTTCAATTGAAGAATGGGTAAAATCATGTTATTTGAAATATAAAACACACAGAAAAGCACAAAATGGCATATAACAGACTGGCATTTTCTACAGTCAAGGTGAGGAAGATGCTAAAATCTTCAAAAGTACAATTAACACCCCCTCTTTCAGCCACTAAGGTGCATGTAGCTGTGGCCTCTTCCCAAGATCCTTGCCTTCAGCCAACCTCCTCACTGAAAACTTACATTCGTACATCTGAGTTTCCACCTGTAGTGCATAGAGTGTGGTCCTAGATGAAACTGCTCAATAATTTCTCTATGTGACCTTAGGCTGCATGCATCCTGTCATCTTTGCAACTTCTAAACTAGCATGTTTTCAACATTTGTATCAGCTATAAATGCATGCCAATACAGACCTCCTTTGCCCCTTTATGCAAAAGACATGCTCATTTCCTCAGGCTCACCCTCAATAATTATCAGACTCACCTCAATTTGCAGAATGGAAATCATATTTGCTTGTTAACCATTATATATATATGTAAACATATATATAAACATTTTATATATATATATATATATGTTTCTCTAGAGAGGTCTGAAGTCAAGTTACTAAATCACATGGAACAGTAATGCTCAACTTTTCTATATGTCACCAAATTTTTTTTTTCCAAAAGGATTGTGACAACTCATGCTCTCATTAGCAGAGAGTTCCCATTTCCTTTCATCTCCACTGAAATGTTATCTCCCTTGTCACCATGACTGTATTTAAAGCCACCTAAGGAGACACATCCCTAAGCATGTCTGTGTGGTAGTTTCCAGGGAGGTTTAACTGAGAGAATGCCACCCCATGTGTGGTGGCACCTCCTATGGTCTGGAGACGTGGACCAAATAAAAAGCAGGAAGTGAGCTGAACACTAGAAATCCCTCCTCTGCATTTTGTGACTGACTTCAGACACCATGTGGCCAACTGGCTTACTCTTCTGCAGCCATTCCTTCTTCAGATCAGTGGACTGTATCCCTCAAACTAGGAGCAAGACAATCCCTTCCTCCCTTGAGGTGCTTTTGTCAGGAATTTTATAACAGCCACAACAACAACAAAAAACCTAATACATTACCTAGCACTTGATAAAATCTCAATAATCATTCTGTCTGTAATAGTTATAAAATTATAGCTCATTGAAGTTTTAATTTGAGATTCAGTGATTATTAATGATTCTGAGCATATTTTTCTATTTCATTAACTACTCACCCTCCTGAAAATTACTGGCTCTTGTCTTTTGCCTGTTGTTCTCTTGGCATATGTGATTTCAGTAGTTCTTAAGGTGTAGATCACAAATGCGTTTCTGTATGCATTGGTGTTTTGATGTTATTTTCCTGAAACTAGTTACATATGAACATGTGGCAATCTTTCTCCTTTGTCTTTTGCTTTCTGCATCCCATTCAAAACTTTTTTCTGTACATAATGTCATAAGGATAGTGTAACTAGGTCCCACCGAAGACTTCCTTCATTACATAAAGGATAGTCTATAGTATCTGTTGTAAAGTATTTGGTCTGGTTTCATTTTATCTTAGAGTTGTATTTGTTTGAATCTTTGCTTTATTTTGTTCTTTATTTGGCATCATTCATACACTCTTCACTTTATTGTTTGTAGGTACCCTCTTTCAAACTCAGCTACTAAATACACATGACTTCTTTCTTTTGCTTTGTTCTCAGAGCATTGTGCCACTACAATTCTGGTTTTATGTTATAATTAAAATTTGATGAATGGTGTGGTAGGCAGAGAAATGGAGGCTCAAAGATATCTGGCTCCCAATCTCTGGAACCCATCTGTCACCTTTCATGGCAAAAGAGATTTTGCAAATGAAATCAAATGATGATTATCTGGGATCACCCAGGCTAATCTAGTATGCCTTAACAGGACAGCCACTGTAATCAGTTGAAATGCATTGCCATCACAGAAGAACAGTGAGAAGCAGGCAAGGTTTGTCCAGTTGGAAAAGTAAAGAAGAGGCACTAGCTGGGAATGAGGCCAAGAAAAGAGCTGCTGTAGAAGCTTCCAGAAGGAGCACTACCCTCTGGCTCCCAGAAGTAACTGAGTTGAGTTACATTTCTAATCCCCAGAACCAACAACCCTTATGAGAATGTTTTGGATGGCTTTCAATCTTTAATTTAATGGTAGCTTGTTACAGAATCCACAGAAAGCTAATTTAAAATAATAGTCCTCTTCTATCATATTTTTAATTATTGTGGCCCTTCATTCTTATGTTATTTGTAGAATACATTTATTACATTGTGGAAAATATAAAATTTTTTAAATTACAATTGGGTTAAAGTCTATCCAATTTGGTGAAAATTGCTATTTTGTCAGTATTAACATTTCCTATACATAAATCTGTAATAATGGTTAATTTCATGTGTCAACTTGACCAGGACATAAAGTGCTCAGGTACTTGGTCAGATATTTTCTAGGTGTTTCGATGAGAGCCTTTGTGAATAAGATTCCTACACTTAAGTAGGAATACTGGTTAAAGCAGGGGACCTCTCTCACGTGAATAAGGGGGCTTCATCAACCAAACTTGCTAGTTAAAGGCCTTGACTTGAGCGAAGTGGCTCATCTTCCTTAGAATAAGTCAGAGTTCTTGCCTTATTTTGCTATTTTATTGTGACCCTGACTGTTTTCCTGTCCTCAGACTCAGACTAAATATGAGCTTTTATTGGGACTAACTCAAGCCAGCCTTGGACAGGAACACACCATCAATCCTTGCTTTTGAGACCTTGTGGGCTAACACTGACTGTCAGTGTCACTGGATCTCTAGTTTGCCAGTTCATTCTGCAGCTCTCGAAAACTGCATGTCTCTAATCACATGATCCAAAAGTCATGAATCGCATGACTCAAATATTCAAACCAGCTTTTTGTTAGAGGAGGCATTCAGAGTTAATCCCGGAGCTCCTCATCTGCCTGACAGCACTCCACCCTAAGCCACACCCACTTAGCATGTACACACCGTTTCCACATGATTTCTCTATCTTTCATCACGTAAGTCTCTCACATTTTCATTAGCTTTGTTCTTGAGCAAAAGGAGTTCACTGATAACATGAGCATACATGTCATTTTCATGTTGTCATTTGATGCTTAAATATATGCATAGAATATGAATGAAATCTAAATATTGAATTTCATTTCAGAAACGGCTAACATTGCTAATTGTTTCTAATACATTTGTTCTCTTAGATTTAGTATGTAGACTATTGGATCAGCCAATATTAACCATTTTTCTACTCCTTCTGCACTCTATTCCCAAACTCCTAAACAGGCACTCACGATTGTACAAGTAGGCCATGTGATTTATAAGAATGACTTAGAATCATGTCACCCACAGTGAGCTTGAAAGGAACTCTGCTTCATGTAGTCAGTTTTATTCCAAGCACCTTCTTTTACAGAGTCCAAACACTCTTCAGGGTGTGTCCTCCATGGCGTTCAGCCATATGGAGGATGGAAAAGGACCCAATGGCTTGCACAGGTTGCTCTCTGGCTCAGATCTGGTAGCATACCAGATTACCGCTTCCACACTTAAGGAGCTATAACTCAGCCATTTGATTCTGCATAACTGCAAAAGAGATTGAGAGAAAGAAACAACCCCGTGCTAAGGAGAACTGAAGAAGAAGAAGAAGAGGAGGAGGAGGAGGAGGCGGAGGAGAAGGAGGAGGAAAGAGATTTCCAAGCATATACAAATCACTTATGATATCTCAGCGTTCTTGTTTGTTTGTTTTTGTTGTCTTCTGGTTGGTTATGGGTTTTTTGTTTGGGGGGGTTGTTTTTGTCTTTCTTTAGAAAACTACTTGAAATCCAAAGTATTGGGCAATACCACATGTTTACATTATTTTGCATGGAATATAATATAGCTATGTGGATGCAACTTCAAATATTCCTCAGCGCCTATAACAACATAAATTTTAGAATCATTTTAAAACATTAACCTAGCTTTGCTCCAAATCATCCTGTGAAGTTGTAGTAGCAGCCTAGCATTTCTTTCAGCTCAAACCAGGTTTTGTTTTTTGTTTTTTTATTTTTTTGTTTTGTTTTGTTTTGAGACAGGGTTTCTTTGTGTAACCCTGGCTGTCCCAGACTCACTTTGTAGACCAGGCTGGCCTTAAACTCACAGCAGTGCATCACTCAAGGGTGGTAAGAGAGCCTGTCTCCAGGGGAGGAGTGAGATGAGGACTTCATTAGCTTCCCCTGCCCCATTCCAATGCTAATGGAGGTTGCTTGGTCTTCACTAAATTAGGCAACAATAGAAATGCCAGGAAGATTGAGCATTCACTGCTCAATCCTAAAAGATCCTAAAAGATTCCTAAAAGATCAGGATACTATAGGAGAGGAAGGTGAATGGATGTGGGGAGCGGAGGTAATAAGGGAAAAGGCACTGCAATGGCCAGGCTGTTTCAGCTCTTCCTGAAACTTCCCCACCTCTTTGCTCACAGAAACCCCTGTGACTGAGGCCTCTGAGGTGGCTCAGGAAGTAAAATGTTTGCCACAGTAGTGTGAGGACTGGAGTTCAGATTCTCAGAGCCCACAAGTTGGACCAGTGATGACTTGGCCACTCCCATAAGTTCTGTCCCAGCACATCTTGCATGCAGGACAGTTTGTAAGTTGAAGGTTTTGTGGCTGGGTTGATTTCCAACTACCACTGCTTGGAGCCTTGCCTAGCTAGAAAATGGCTGTATCCTCCATTACTAGGAGTCTCTGCTAGGCTCACTCTTGTAGAATCCAGGGAGTTTCACTGCATTACATTTCTACAAAGGCAAGTGCCCCCAGTTGCAGTAGTCTCTCCCAGTACTCTCTCCCTCCATCTCTCCCACCCCATACCCCTACCAGATCCCTTCTGTTCCCATCCCCACCTCACCCCACCCCACTCACAAAATTGACTCTGTTTCTCCTTCCCAGGAAGAACCTTGCATCCCTCTTTGGCCCTCCATGTTTCTTAGCCTATTTGGGTCTGTGGGTTGTAGCATGATTATCCTTTACTTAAAAGCTAATGTCCACTTAATAAGTAAGCACATGCCATGTTTGTCTTTTTGAGTCTGGGTTACATCACTCAGGATGATCTTTTCGAGATCCACCCATTTGTCTGCAAATTTTAAGAAGTCACTGTTTTTAACAGCTGAGTAATATTTCATTGTGTAAATGTACCAGTTTCTTTTTTCATTCTTCAGTTAAGGGATATCTACACTGTTTCCAGTTTCTGGATATTGTGAATAAAGCTGCTATGAACATAGTTGAGCAAATGTCTTTGTGATAGGATGGAGCATACTTTGGGGATATGTCCAAGAGTGGCCCATGCCAAAATACCTGACACTACTTGAATGGCCAGGAACCAGAGACCCAGGATAGAACCAATGAAAACAGGCAAACAAACAAGCAAACAAAAACAGAAAACAAAAAAACAACTTGTCCTAGAGCTGTAGGAGGCAAAAGACTCAGCTCTATTTAAGGGTAAGGCCACTGAGAATTTAACCATGCTTTAGTGAGTATATAGATAACATGAATTTGACTTGTTTTTATTATTACTTTTTAAAAACTTTTGTTGGTGAGGGGAAGTTACAAAGGTGGGAAGAAAATATGGAAGGACTAGGAAGTGTGGTAGGGATGTAATGTGTGAGAAAATAATACAAGTTAAAAAAAACTCTACAACCCACCAAATGCTAGGTAGCCCTGACAGCCCTCTCAGAATCTCAGTGCTCTCAGTTGGCAGAGACAGGGGGTTTCTGCAGCTAGATGTCTATCTAAACCATCTGAGTTGGTGGGCTCTTGGTTCAAGTAAGAGACTCTGCCTCAATAAATAAGGCAGAGAGCCATCTAGGAAGTCTCTATGTTAACCTCCTCATGCACATATACCTACATGTAAATATGATTGTATGATTATATCCACCTACATGTGTACCTCACACACACATACAGGAAGAGAAGAGGAGGAGGTGGTGGAGAAGGAAGAAGAATAAAAGGAGAAGGAGGTGGTGGAGGAGGAGGAGGTGGAGGAGGAGGAGGTGGAGGAGGAGGAGGTGGAAGAGGAGGAGGAAGAGGAGGAAGAGGAGGAGGAAGAAGAGGAGGAGGAGGGAGGAGGAGGTGGAGGAGGAGAAGGAGAAGAAGAAAAGGAAGAGGAAGAAGAAGAAGAAGAAGAAGAAGAAGAAGAAGAAGAAGAAGAAGA
>CAJQZJ010033200.1:443866-460673 GCA_907164525.1 Lophiomys imhausi | reverse complement strand
GAAGAAGAAGAAGAAGAAGAAGAAGAAGAAGAAGAAGAAGAAGAAGAAGAAGAAGAAGAAGAAGAAGAAGAAGAAGAAACCCCCTGCTACTTTGACTCAGCTCCCTGGTCATGTGTCAATACTCAATTACACTAAATCATAATACTTGGAAAAACAAATTATCCTTCAATCCTACATTTCCAGTGTCCACTTGGAATCTGTCCATTGCTGTTCCTCTGCAGTATGCAGCATTTGCCATTCTTTAACATGTTTCCTGTGCACTGATGGCCCTGAGATCAGGGATCCTCAGGAAGCCTTTTTCCTTTTTCATCCCTTCCCCAGCTGCACCTGGCTCCTGCCCCTCCTCCCCAGCTCTCACAGCTACAGCAGTCCTGGGTCTGGATCCTTTCAGCAGATGGGCTGCGATGTCACGTTCCAGGCCTGTGCTCTGGTCTCCCTCTATGTCTTAGTGCAGGCTTCAGACAAAACACAGACTCCAAGTCTGTCTGGAAAATGCCTGTTCCAGCGGAAGACCTGAGCATCCTTGGGCAGGCAGTGCTGAGTGTTGTCATTTTGGAGGATCTAGGAGATGTGTGAGCAGGAGAGGCTTGAGTTGAGGCCTGCTTCCATTCCACTAGTGAAATAACCTTCTCTGCCAAAACACGAAGGTCTGGGTTCTCCAGGGGATCTCTCCATCCTCACTCTGGAAACCATCTGTGATCTCCATGAGCTTGGGCTCTCCAGGGATATGCTTGACCTTCCCAAGACTTGGCCTCATGTGCAGGGGAACTCCAGATTCAAGCTAGCCAACGCCTGAGTTGTCTTGCCAGAGAGAACACTCTGTGGACCCAGCACTTTGCACAGTTTATCCTTTGGGTATAAATGATTAACTAGAAATGAAGTTAAGCTTTCTAATTATGCAAATGAATATCATGGGTTCTCTCTTCAAAAGATAGAAAGGGTTGCATCCCCAAAACAGAACCTGAATTTCAATTTAGTCAGAAGTCGTAAATGAAATCTGGACCATGAGTCGGCCAAATACTGCAAGGTGAAAGTAGGAATGAGAAAACACCACAGGACAAAACATTTATATTAATGAGTATTCTTCACACTACTCTCTTCACTGTTAGAAGAACAACATGGAAGGCCTGCCATCCTTCCAGCATGTTCAGATAACAGGGGACTCCACCCAGTTCTGCACAGCTATGGTTTCATTACAAGACTGAAACCCTCTTAGTGATTCCTTCTCAACCAGGAGGGCATTGCTTCACCTGGAAATCCAGAGCAGGGAGGGCACTTGTGTCTTTCTTCTCTCTCTTATTCTGTTCCTCTTCTTTTCATATTCAGAATTCTCTGGATCCGTCAGGCATGGAGGTGGGAAGAGACAAAGAATCATAATCATATTTGAATGGCCAGTTACATCAGAGAACCCCAAGTACCGCAGCATGGCACCACTAATACCCATTGTGTGGTGCTTTTGAGAGGTGCCCAGTGACACACTCACTGCATCCTTCAGCCTGCAGCTTCCGCCACACCAACTATGGCTCAACAGCTGATATAACTCGTTCTTAGTTTCCCAGGGTAAGGATCAGATATCTTATGGAGCAAGGCTGCTTATACAGGCAGTTTTATTAGGCTGACAATATGATTTGATGCTGGTCCATCTAATCAGCCAGCCATGTGTCCAGAATGTAGTTTATGAAATAGACATACAGGTAGACAGCCACACACACACACACACACACACACACACACACACACACACACAAAACACATGCACGTGTGTGCGCATACACACATGTGTACACACACTACATTCTTTTTTTTTTAAATATTTATTTGTTTATTATGTATACAGTGGTCTGTCTGCAGGTATACCTGCAGTCCAGAAGAGGGCACCAGATTTCATTATAAATGGTTGTGAGCCACCATGTGGTTGCTGGGAATTGAACTCATGACCTCTGGAAGAGCAGCCAGTGCTCTTAACCACTGAGCCATCTCTCCAGCCCCCACACTACATTCTTGACTCTTGTCTCATGATACTCTTAAAGGTGAAACGCCACTAAACAGTGATTCATTACCTCAAATTCTAAATCAGACAGGACACAGGGCTTATTACTAATGGCTGCATAAATGATACAATATTGTGGAAAAACATGTAAAATTAATTTTTAAATGTTTTATGTAAAGTTATTTTATACCTAAAGAAAAGTTGCTAAAACACTAAAAAGAATTCTTGTGCACATTTCATCAAGACTCTCTAAGGGTTTAAAATAAGCATGTATATCATATATATTTTCCTGAATAATTAGAGAGTTAGTTATAGGCACGATGTCCATTAACTGCCAGGCATCTGGATGTATATTTCATAAAATAAGAATGTTCCCTTTTGTAAAAAGTTTAATTATGGTATTTGAAAAATATCATGCCCAATCTATCAACCTTGTAAAATTTTGATCAAATATCTCAGAAAAAAAAAGTTTCTCACGAGCGGCACCAAGACCCAGGACCCGGAGTGGAGGCCAGCGGCATGGGGCAGAGACCCGGGATCCAGAACAGAGGCCAGAGGCACAGAGCTGAGATCAGCGGACAGTGAGGAGCCTGGTGTGGAATACAGACCAGTGTGGAGCCCACTGCAGAAGTGGGCAAATACCCAACGAGTAGCTCTGAACCCCAGACAGGGGTACTCACCAGCCTCCGGAGCACCCAGCTTCCATGCCAGCATCCCAAACAGGAGAACTGTGGGATCACCAAGATTTATCTCCAGTGGAGTGGCAGTCTGAAAGGTGCAAGCATATCAGGGTTTTCCCAGAAAGGTGTTGGACAAAGAGGTCCAACTGGTTATACAATCTACTCATTATACAATCATGTGGAAGAACATTGCGCCCAGACAGGGCAGAGGGCTGCTCTTCCTGCACCGGTACAGTGTCCCATAGGTCTGACCACTGCAGCACCTTGAGAGGCAGCCCCAACTGCTAGATAGAGGTATCTCCCAGCTCCCTGAGCTCCCAGCATTCACATGGTCACTCCAACACCCTAGAGGACCAGCAGCGCCACTGAAACAGTAAGATCAGAGTGGGCTGAAAGACAGGTGGTCAAGTTATAAGTCTGCAGAACTCCACTGAGTCCAAGCCCAGCAGACAGATTGTGTTGTTCATATGGGAGCCAGTGCACCTTGCCCCTTCTTGGTGGGATACCCTGTCTTCAGCATCTACAGTTCCTGCACAGGAGCAGTGAATTCTTGGCCTTTGTGCACTGCCCAAGTGATACAAACTACAAGGGCCTACTGCTTAGGGTTGATAGGAACAGAGGTGCACTAGGGACAGAAGCCGCCAGGGGAGGGGGGATCACGACCATAGACTGGACCCTCGGATCAGACACATAAGCGGCAGGATATCTGGGGCTCTAGCCTACAATCCATGCTCCTCCAAGCCCCACCAACATCACTAGGAAGACCTGCTAGAACCAAAGATCCTGCAGGCTGGAGTAATCCCACCAATCCCCAACCTGAGTCCCCAACTGGGACACAATGGGAAGATGTGAACTTCAGGGGGTCCACTGAGACCCAGCCCCCATCTCAAGACCCCATCTAGTTTGTGTTAAACTACAGACTTCCAAGATTAGACTGACTATACACTGAAACTCCCTCCTTGGCACCAGGTCCAGAAGACATCAGGAACAATCAGCTTACGGCAACCAGATGGCTAAAGGTCAGCGAAAGAACAAAACAGACAAAAATCAGGGCAATATGACTCCAGCAAAATTCAGTGAGGTTAACACAGCAAGCCCTGAACATCCCACCACAGCTGAAACACATGAAAATGATGACAAATCTATACTTAGGAAAATGATGGAGTCCTTACAAGAAGAAATTAAATCCCTGAAAATTTTAAAGAATCTTCAATTTTACAAATGAAAGCAATAGAGAATACCACTGGAGACCTCCAAGCCAACATATCCCAACTTGAATAGGAAAGAGACAAGGGAATGAAAGATTTGAAAGATTTGCAGGCAAAGACAGGCAAATTGGAGCAGGAAATGTATAAAATGAATAAAATTGTTCAAGACTTGAAATTGGACGTGGAAGCAATAAAGAAAACACAAGCAGAGACAATCCTAGAGGTGGAAAGTCAAGGGAAGAGAACAGGAACTACAGACATGAGTATCAAAAATAGGATACAAGAGATGGAAGACAGGAGCTCATGCATGGAAGATTCCATGGAAGAAATCAGTACAGCAACCAAAGAAAATGAGAAATCTGAAAAAATTCTCACCCACAACATCCAAGAAATCAAGGACTCAATGAAAATATGGAACCTAAGAATTATAGCCATAAAGAAAAGAGAAGACTCCCAACTCCAAGGTCCAAGAAACATCTTCAACAAAATCATAGAAGAAAACTTTCCAAACCTAAGGAAAGAGATACCGACAAAATTCCAAGAGGCTTACAAAACACCAAACAGATTAGACAAAAAAAAGAAAAGAAAGAAACTCCTCTCACCATATAATAATTGAAACTCCAAATGCACAGAACAAAGAAAAAATATTAAAAGCTATCAGAGAAAAAGGTCAAGTAACATATAATGGCAGACCCATCAGAATTACACCTGACTTCTCCTCAGAAACTTTAAAGGCCAGAAGGGCACATGTCCTACGAGCCCTAAGAGAACACAGGTGCCTGGCCAGACAGCGATAACCAGCAAAACTCTCTATCAACATAGATGGAGAAAACAAGATATTCCATGACAAAATCAAATTTAAACAGTATCTATCCACAAATCCAGCCCTACAGAAGATCCTAGAAGGAAATTTCCAACCCAGAGAAGATAACTACACCCAAGAAAACAGAGGAAGAAAACAACTCCACAGCAGCTAAACCAAAAGAAACACACAACCACCACCTATATCAAAATAACAGGAAGTAACAACCTTTGGTTATTAATAACCATCAACATCAATGGACTCAATTCCCTAATAAAAAGACACAGGCTTACAGAATGAATTGGTAAACAAGACCCATCATTTTGCTGTATGAAACACATCTCACTAACAAAGATAGATGCTACCTCAGAGTAAAAAGCTGGGAAAAGGTTTTCCAAGTAAATGGGACCAGAAAACAACCTGGAGTAGCCATCCTAATATCAAATAAAACAGACTTTCAACTGAAGTTAATAAAAAAAAATAGGGAAGGGCACTACATACTTGTTAAAGAAAAAAATTAATCAGATGACATCTCAATATTGAATATATATGCCCCAAATATAATGGCACCCACATTTGTAAAAGAAACTCTTCTAAAGCTTAAACCACACATTGATCCCCACGCATTAGTAGTGGGAGACTTCAACACCTCACTCACAATGGGCAGGTCATTGAGACAGAAACCAAACAGAGAAATAATGAGTCTAACAGAGGTCATGAAGCAAAGGAAACTAACAGATATCTACAGAACATTTCATCCAAACACAAAAGAATACATCTTCTTTTCAGCACTGCTTAGAACCTCCTCCAAAATAGACCATATAG
Organism: Lophiomys imhausi; assembly: GCA_907164525.1. Classification (NCBI taxonomy): domain Eukaryota; kingdom Metazoa; phylum Chordata; class Mammalia; order Rodentia; family Muridae; genus Lophiomys; species Lophiomys imhausi. Next base: position 455,168 of record CAJQZJ010033200.1, on the reverse strand, counting down.
TCAGACACAAAGCAAACATCAACAGATAAAAGAAATTGAAATAACCCCTTGTAACTTATCAGACCACCATGGAATAAAGCTGGACTTCAACAATAACAGAAAGCCTGCACATCCATGGAAACTGAACAACTCTCTACTGAATGACTACTGGGTCAGGGAAAAAATATAGAAGGAAATCAAAGACTTCTTACAATCCAACAAAAATGAAGGCACAACTTACCCAAACCTATGGGACACAATGAAAGCTGTGCTACAAGGAAAGTTCATAGCACTATGTTGGTTCTTTGAGAAAATCAACAAAATAGAGAAACCTTTAGCCAAATTAACTAAAAGGCAGAGGAAAAAACCCAAATCAACAAAATCAGAAACAAAAAGGGAGAAATAACAGCAGACATTGAGGAAATCCAGAGAATCTTTAGGTCCTACTTTAAAAATCTGTACTTCAACAAATTTGAAAACCTAAGCAAAATGGACATGTTCTTGATAGATTCCACCTACCAAAGTTAAATTAAGATCAGGTTAACAGATTAAACAGTCCTATAACCCCTAAGGAAATAGAAACAGTCATTAAAATCTCCCAACCAAAAAAAAAAAGGCCAGGTCCAGAAGGTTTCAGCACAGAATTCTACCAGACCTTCAAAGAAGAGCTAATACTAGAATTCTTCAAACTCTTCTACAAAATAGAATCAGAAGGAACACTGCCAAACTCATTCTGTGAGGCCACAGTCACCCTGATTCCTTAACCACACAAAGACCCAACAAAGAAAGAGAACTTCAGACCAATCTCCCTCATGAACATAGATGCAAAAATGCTTAAAAAATATTGGCAAACTGAATCCAAGAACACATCAAAAGTATCATACACCACGATCAAGTAAACTTCATCCCAGGAATCCAAGAATGGTTCAACATAGGAAAATTCATAAACATAATTCACCATGTAAACAAGGTGAAAGAAAAAAAAACACATGATCATCTCAATAGATGTTGAAAAAGCATTTGACAAAAATCCAGCACCCCCTCATGCTAAAAGTCCTGGAGAGAACTAGCATACAATGACCATACCTAGAAATAATAAAGGCGACATACAGCAAGCCAGTGGCCAACATCAAATTAAATGGAGAGAAACATAAAGCATTTCCTCTAAATTCAGGGATAGGGAAAGGATGCCTACTTTCACCATACCTCTTAAACATAGTACTTGAAGTTCTTTTTAGAGCAATAAGACAACTAAAGGAGATCAAGGGGATACAAATTGGAAACAAAGAAGTCAAATTATCCCTATTTGCAGACTATATGAGAGCATACATAAGTAACCCCAAAAAATTCCACCAGAGAATTTCTACAACTGATAAGTACCTTTAGCAAGGTGGCTGGATACAAAATTAATTAAAAAAAAATCTGTAGCCCTTCTTTACACAAAAGATAAATGGGCTGAGAAAGAAATTAAGGAAACAACACCCTTCACAATTGCCACAAACAATATAAAATACCTGGGGGTAACTCTAACCAAGCAATTGAAAGACCCATATGACAAGAACTTCTAGTCCTTGAAGAAAGAAATTGAAGAGGACATCAGAAGATGGAAAGATCTCCCATGCTCATGGATAGGTAGGATTGACATAATAAAAATGGCTATCCTTCCAAAAGCAATATACAGACTCAATACAATTCCTATCAAAATACCAACACAATTCTTTATAGACTTGGGAAAAACAATTCTGAACTTCAAATGGAATAACAAAAAGCCCAGAATAGCTAAATCAATTCTGTACAATAAACAAAATCTGGTGGTATCACCGTCTCAGATTTCAAGCTGTACAACAGAGCAATAGTAATAAAAACAGCACGGTACTGGTATAGAAACAGACCAGTGGATCAATGGAATTGAATTGAAGACCCAGAAATGAACCCACACACCTATGGTCCCTTAATTTTTGACAAAGTTGCCAAAACCAAACAATGGAAAAAAGGCAGCATCTTCAACAAATGGTGCTGGTCAAACTGGATGCCAACATGTAAAAGAATGAAATTAGACCCATACTTAATACCTTGCACAAAACTTAAGTCCAAGTGGATCAAATACCTTAACATAAAACCTGACACACTAAATTTACTAGAAGAAAAAGTGTGGAAAAGCCTTGAACTCATTGGCACAGGTGACAGCTTCCTGAACAGAACACCAATAGCTCAGGATCTAAGACCAACAATCAATAAATGGGACCTCATGAAACCGAGAAAATTTTGTAAGGCAAAGTACACTCTCATTCAAACAAAACAGCAACCTACAGATTGGGAAAAGATCTTTACCAACCCCACTTCTGACAGAGGGCTAATATCCATAATTTATAAAGAACTTAAGAAATTAAACACCAAGAAAATAAATAATCCAATAAAAAATGGGAAACAGGTGTCTCTTGGCCATTAGGGATTCCTCCTTTGTGAATTCTCTATTTAGCTCCATCCACCATTTTTTGATTGGATTATTTGGTTTCTTGGCATTTAATTTCTTGAGTTCTTTGTAGATTTTGGATATTAACCCTCTGTCAGACGTGGGGTTGGTGAAGATTTTCTCCCAGTCTGTAGGCTGCTGTTTTGTTCGAATGACAGTGTCTTTTGCTTTACAGAAGATTTTCAGTTTCATGAGGTCCCATTTATTGATTGTTGATCTCGGGTCCTGAGCTGTTGGTGTTCTGTTCAGGAAGTTGTCACCTGTGCCAATGATTTTGAGGGTTTTTCCCACTTTTTCTTCTAGTAGATTTCGTGTGACTGGCCTTATGTTAAGGTCTTTGATCCACTTGGACTTAAGTTTTGTACAAGATGATGAGTATGGATCTAATTTCATTCTTTTACAAATGGACATCCAGTTGGACCAGCACCATTTGTTGAAGATGCTGTCCTTCTTCTATTGTGCCATTTTGGCTTCTTTGTCAAAAATTAGGTGGCCATAAGTTTGTGGGTCTATTTCTGGATCTTCAATTCAATTCCATTGATCTACTGGTCTGTTTCTATAACAATACCATGCTGTTTTTACTACTATTGCTCTGTAGTACAGCTTGAAATCTGGGATGGTGATACCTCCAGATGTTTTTTTATTGTACAGGATTGATTTAGCTATTCTGGGCTTTTTGTTGTTCCATATGAAATTGAGACTAGCTCTTTCCAAGTCTATAAAGAATTGTATTGGTATTTTGATAGGAAATGCATTGAATCTATATATTGCTTTTGGTAGGATTGCCATTTTTATTATGTTGATCCTACCTATCCATGAGCATGGGAGATCTTTCCATCTTCTAAAGGCCTCTTCCATTTCTTTCTTCAAGGGCTTGAATTCTTGTTGTACAGGTCCTTTACTTGCTTGGTTAGAGTTATCCCCAGGTATTTGATATTGTTTGTGGCTGTTGTGAAGGGGGTTGTTTCCCTTATTTCTTTCTCAGCCAATTTGTTTGTTATATAGAGAAGGGCTTCTGATTTTTTTGAATTAATTTTGTATCCTGCCACCTTGCTGAAGGTGTTTATCAGCTGTAAGAATTCTCTGGTGGAATTTTTGGGGTCGCTTATGTATACTATCATATCATCTGCAAACAGGGATAATTTGACTTCTTCGTTTCCAATATTTATCCCTTTGATCTCCTTTAGTTGTCTTATTGCTCTAGCAAGAACTTCAGGTACTATATTGAAGAGATATGGTGAAAGTGGGCATCCTTGTCTTGTCCCTGAGTTTAGAGGAAATGCTTCAAGCTTCTCTCCATTTAATTTGATGTTGGCCACTGGCTTGCTGTATATTGCCTTTATTATTTCTAGGTATGGTCCTTGTATGCCCATTCTCTCCAGAACTTTTAGCATGAAGGGGTGTTGGATTTTGTCAAATGCCTTTTCTGCATCTAGTGAGATTATCATGTGGTTTTTTTTCCATCATCTTGTTTATATGGTGAATTACGTTGATAGACTTTCATATGTTGAACCATCCCTGCATTCCTGGGATGAAGCCTACTTGATCACGGTGTATGATACTTTTGATGTGTTCTTGAATTTGGTTTGCTAGTATTTTATTAAGTATTTTTGCATCTATGTTCATGAAGGAGATTGGTCTGAAGTTCTCTTTCTTTGTTGGGTCTGAAGAAATGCTCAACATTCTTAATCATCAGAGAAATGCAACTCAAGACGACTCTGAGATTCCATCTCACACCTGTCAGAATGGCTAAGATCAAAAGCTCAAATGACAGCACATGTTGGCGATGGTGTGGAGAAAGGGGAACCCTCCTCCATTGCTGGTGGGAGTGCAGGCTTGTGTAACCACTATGGAGGTCAGTATGGCGATATCTTAGAAATCTTGGAATAGTTTTGCCTCAGGACCCAGCCATACCACTTCTGGGTATACATCCAAATGCCTCTTCACAGAATCATAAGGAAGTTTCCTCATCTATGTTCATAGCAGCCTTACTTGTAATAGCTAGAAACTGGAAACAACCCCTCAACTGAAGAATGGATTAAAAAACTGTGGTACATCTATACAATGGAATATTACTCAGCTATCAGAAACAATGAAATTATGCATTTTGCAGCCAAATGGATGGAACTAGAGAAGCTCATCCTGAGTGAGCTAACCAAGATAACCAAGACTCAGAAGGATACACACCTTAGATCCCAACAATGATCTATTCACTTATAGTAGGATTTTAGCTATATAATACAGGATATCTGTACTACAACCAACACACCAAAGGGAACATGGACATAAACATTTTTTTCTTTCATTTTTTTGTTGTTGTTGTTGTTAATTTTTGTTGGTTTGTTTGTTTGTTGGTCTGTTTTTTAGTTTTCTCTCCCCAGCAATGAGACACTTTTCACTGGTGGTATGGGTTAGCTCACTCAGGATGAGCTTTTCTAGTTCCATCCATCCATACATCAGTTGAGGGATATCTGGGTTGTTTCCAGTTTCTGGCTATTACAAATAAGGCTACTATAAACATAGATGAGGATATGTCTTTGTGGTTTGGTGAGAATCATTTGGCTGGAAACTCATAAGTGGTTTGGCTGGATCTCCAGTTAGGGCTATTCCAAGTTTTCAAAGATATCACCAGACAGATTTCCATAGTGGTTGTACAAGTTTGCACTCCCACCAGCAATGAAGAAGTGTTCCCCTTTCTCCACAAACCTTGCCAGCATGTGCTGCCATTTGAGTTTTTGAGCTTTTGTTTTGTTTTGTTTTGTTTTTTTTTCTCTTTATTTTTTATTTCTTCAGTTTACATATCAATTGCAATCCCCTCCCTACTCCCCCCTCCAGTCCCATCCTCCCACCCTCTTCCGCCTCAACCCACCCATCCATTTCCTTTTTTTTTTTTTTAAGTTTAAGGTATATCTTTTCTCCCCAACAGCTTCCCCTTTCAGTGCAACAAATGGCTCTTTCTCTTTTATAATAATAAATACAATACAAAACAACAGAGGTAATTAGGCCACAATTATGAGAGTTATATGGCTTAGGATACATTCCCAATGTCCAGTCCATATGTATTTGGCACCTGACTTTAATATTCTACTATCTAACCATTTCCATGAGTTTAAAGTTCTATATCTAACTCAGTCTTCATACTAACTTGCATCACAGTTTTAAAAACATCTTCTTAGATCCAGAACACTCTCTTGATTCCTAAACAACTCAAAATTTAATTATGAGACTCTAGCTATCTATTCTTCAACCACCTCAGAGACCTGAAAGGGATAAATATATCTGATTATATAGGAAGTACAGGGCCTGCAGCTTCCAAAACTAAGAAATGACATACCAGTGGCTGCCTGGACAGCTCCCATTTTCTCTCCATAGATAACAGCATCGATCTTCAGTCATTTGGCCCCGTTTCTCTGATAGACATTGATTGTAGAGCAGGGGTTATAAAGGACTTGTGAAGGGGCTGATAGGTTAATATAAGTTAGATTTAGTGAATACCTAAGTTTCTGATACAGTCTCTTAATTTGGGGCATGAAGATCAACTGCTGTGAGCAATTAGCTTATCAGCTTATGGATGAAGTCAGGTGAAATGAGGGGAGTCTCTTTGGACTGAAAAACAAGGTTGAAGCCAGGTGAAAGAAGGAAAGACTTTATGACCTGGCATTGCTTTCAACCTTGTTTTTCAGTCCAAAGAGACTCCCCTCATTTCACCTGACTTCATCCATAAGCTGATAAGCTAATTGCTCACAGCAGTTGATCTTCATGCCCCGAATTAAGAGACTGTATCAGAAACTTAGGTATTCACTAAATCTAACTTATATTAACCTATCAGCCCCTTCAGACTTGCCTACCCTGTCTTGGCAGAGCCAGGAAGTCGACTTACCTGCTTCCAAGTTTTGTCCTTTTTGGACAGCATTCTGTCTACAGTTGGAGTAAGGGGTTTTTCCTGCCAAGAGATAGGCTTGCCACTAATTCAACCATCTCCCACTGGAGATTCTTCAATGCTCATCTTCTACTTGGAGTAGAATAGGGGGTGCTGTCAGGATGCACATGGCATCTATTCACTTATAGTCGGATTTTAGCTATATAGTACAAGATATCTACACTACAACCAACGCACCAAAGGGAACATGGACATAGACTTTTTTGTTTTATTTTTGTTTTTGTTTGTTTGTTTGTTTTCTTTCCCTGTCATAGAGACACTTTTCCCTGGTGGTACTGCCTTGTAGGCCTCCAGTGTATGAGGAGGCTCTTGGCCCTCATATGACTGCTGAACTGGGACGGGGACTGTTATGTAGGGACACTCCACTACAGAGGAGTGGGATGGAAGGGTTAGGGGGTAGAGGGTGGGAGGGTGGGAGGGTGGGACTAGGAAGGGTGGAAAGCAGACACTATGATCGCGATGTAACCTGAAGCAATAAATAAATAAATTTTAAAAATTTTGGTAGTTACACAATGAAATACTACTCAGCTATCAGAAACATGGAAATCATGCAATTCGTAGCCAAATGGATGGAACTAGAAAAGCTCATCCTGAGTGAGCTAACCCAGGCTCAGAAAGATGCACATGGCATCTACTCACTTATAATTGGATTTTAGCCATATAGTATAGGATAGCTATCCTATACCCAACACACCAACAAGATCAGGAACATAGACTTTGTTACCTATTAATGGGACAATTTGCCATAGGGGTGCTACCATGTAGGCCTCCAGTACAAAAGGAAGCTCTTAGCTCTCATATGACTGTTGAACAGAGAGGGGCTGATATGTAGGGACACTCCACATTGGAGGAGTGGGATGGGTGGGAGAGAGAGGAGAGGGTGGGAGGGAGGAACCAGGAGGGGTGGAAAGAGGGTACTATGATGGAGATGTAACTTGAAGTAATAAATAAACATTAAAAAAATGTTTCTCTCTAAGATCCAATTGAAGGACTCACATCACAACTTACTTTTATTTTCATCTCATTTCCTTTTATCCAGAACCATTTTCCATGTACTGGGGAAACATCCAGTCATTTAAACACTCCATGTGCAAACAGAAGGGCCTGATTTCTATATGTAAGACTCTTGTAAACATGGCAGGGCACCATGCACCTGTAATCCAGGTGCTGGGGAGGCAAAGGCAGGAGGATTCCAGCCACTTGGTGAACAGCAAGCCTAGTGGAATTAGTGAACACTAATGTGAACTTGACATTCGCCAAGCTTCAGTGAGAGATTCTGTCTCAAAAACTAAGTTGGATGGCTCCTAAGAAAGGATATCCCATGTTTACCTCTGGCTTCCACCTCTATGTGCACAGGGAAATGCGCGCATGCACATGCACACACACAGCACACATCACATGCACACACCACACATCACATGCACACGCACACACACACACACACACATGCACACACACTGCTTTACTCTGTCTTTTATAACATCTTTGAAGAGTGAAACATGCTGCTTTACACAATATCTCTTAAGCGTGGCGTGGCACATTTCCTTGTGACTAGCATCCAGATGTGCATTTTTGAGGAAATCCGCAGAAGCAGAGATGTCCTTCAGCACACGTAGTATGGCCACTTGGCCTAGGTGCAGGAGGGTTAACTGTGAACACTTGCGTAAGGCGTCATGCCTGACTTCTTCAGTAGAGTCAGTTCTCCTCCTCCAAAATTAACACATGTTATATCGGGAGACACTTTGAGGCGAAGTACTTTATTTCTTGTCAAATTATGACATGATAATTTAGGGTCCAATTCTGAAAAAAATTGTCAACTCATAGGAAATTTATATACTTAAATTTTTAACTTAAGTTTATTTTTTAACTTATTTTTAACTGAGAGAGGAGAACACAAAAATTATAAAAGTAATTTTAAAAACTAAAGAAATGTAATAGTAAAAATAGACAGAAATGTTACAGAACTTGAGAATCTGACTTATAGGAGTTTTACAGACAATGAGAATAGAATCCACAAAACAGCTTGTTGCTAAGGCCACATTGCTGTCAAAATAATTTTCTCTGTCCAGTTAAATGGCCACTAATGAGTGCACAGCAAGGCACGGTCACCATCTTAGTCAGTGTTCTATTGCTGTGAATAGACAGCATGAGTTTGTCAACTCTTATGAAGAAAAGCATTTAGCTAGGGCTTGCTTAGAGTCTCAGAGGTTTAGTCCATTATAGTCATGGCAGAAAGCAAGGAGACACAGAGGCAGACATGGTGCTGGAGAAGGAGCTGAGAGGTCTACATCTGGATCCAGGCAGGAGAAAGAGAGAGACACTGGGCCTGCCTTGAGCATTTGAAATGCCAAAGCGCACTGACCAAGCAGTCACATCTATGATCCTAGGTGGACCATTTCCATTCAAACCAACACAGGGACACATATGAACCCCAGGATTCAGAAGACACAGGAAAGAGACTCAGGAGTTGGTGTTCATCTTTAGCTACATAGTGGGTTTGATGCCAATGTGGGTCACATGGGACGCTATCTCAAAATATGCAAATATATAAGCATTTATGACAAGAAAATATTGATCAATTTTACAGTATGTTTCTCATTTTTAAAAATCTCAATAACTTGGTACAATGAGGAGACCCTTAAAATGATCTCGTGTTCTCAGGCCTGTTGCAAACACATTTTGTTCCTTATTCAAATATTCACCCTGGTCATGAGGTGGAGATTGCAGATGTACTGAAACCTCTAGTCAATCTTAAAGTAGATTATTGTAAACCCCTTAAATCTGGGTTTCTGGGTCAGAGAGATTAAAACTTATGTTAGATTTTAAACCAAAAGAAAAAATAAAAAAGAGATACAGAAACATAAAAGTAAATACAAGTTGTAACCTAGAGTTGGATCTTAAAATAGAGAAAACTTTGGCCTATGTGATGGCTCAGTGAGGCACATGTCACCAAGTATGGCAATCTAAGTGGGATTGCAAGAACACACATAGTAGGAAAGATCCAATTCCTGGAAGTTGTCCTCTGACCTACTTGTACATGCATCTCTCTCTCTCTCTTTCTCTCTCTCTCTCTCTCTCTCTCTCTCTCACACACACACACACACACAACATAATAAATAAATTTAAAAGTAAAAAAACTTCTTGAACAAACTTTTACAGGGTTCATAGACTATACAGTAGAATTGCATGAATGTTTATTTCCTGACATCATGATTTAAATCATGTTTACATAAGACTATATCCTTATTTTATGAAATACATAGTGGGACATTGAGTAATTAAGGGACACTGTATCCATAATTGACTCTCAAGTAATTCAGGATAAATGTGCATATGCATGACACATGGGATGTTCATGCTCAGCATTGGGAAACACTGGCCCTGGCCTGTGGTCCGAGTCAGAATGAGCACCGAAGCCCATTGCACTCAAGACAAAACGAAGTAAACAAAAGCCTGCCCTTCCCCTTTGCTGCCTGCTCTGGGAAGAATATTATCTCCGGAGCCTCTAGAAAGCAATGCAGCATGCTTGAAGACCTGACTTGAACTTTTCACAAAACTGCTCAGAGCCCCGAGGGTCAGCCTGGACACTGCATGCCTGAAGCACAGAGAGACAATAGATGTGTGTGGTTTCACTCCACAAATGTGTGCTAGCTTTATCCTGTCATGGCATACAGAGAATTTGAGAGGATAAAACTGGAAATCGAACAAGTGATGGGCGGGTAACTCTAAGCAAATGCTGATGACCTAAGAGAACGCACAGAACATAGCATGTAGGGCTTACTAAAACTATAAGTAACATGCTAGCAAAAGTTCTGTTTCAAACTAGAATATACTCAAGTTGAGATGCCTTTGTATTGCTTGGGTAGTGGCTGGTGATGCACAATTACATCAGGTCAAGAGTGCACATAAAACACAAGAGCAGCAATCGGAAGCTACAAATAGAGCACATTGAAGGTATATTCTAGATCATTTTTAGCTCTTTTGCACGTAACAAATTCTTTGGCCAGTTGAATTTAACCTGCTTTTTATCCTCCTTGGTACAGTATTTTGTTGTTGTTGTTATTCCATTTTGTTTTTTGCAGTTTTTATTTGCTTACCTAATGTATTCACTATGGAAGTTCTTGTAACATGTTTATTTACTATTGTATTGTGATGTTTAAAAGATATTTTAAGGGAAAGGGTAGGAGGGTGGGACAGGAAGTGATAGAGGGAGGGGACTATGATAGAGATGTAACTTGAAGTAACAAATAAAAAATTTTTAAAAAGATATTTCAATTTCAGCTGCTATAACAAAATACCACAAGCTGGTGGCTTGAATAACAAATGTTTATCTCATATGTCTACAGGCTGGAGGGTTTTTTGTCTTATTTATTATTATTGTGTGTGTGGTGTGTGTCTATGTGTATATGGGATATGGGGGGATGTGGGGTGTGTAGGGGGATATGTGGTGTGTGTGTGTGTGTATGTGGTGTGTGTGGGGGGTGTATATGTGGTGTGTGGGGGGATGTGGGGGTGTGTGTGGTGTGTGGATGTGGTGTGTGTATGGTGTGTGTGTGTATGTGGTGGGCGTGGGTGTGTGTGGTGTGTATATGGGGTGTGGGGGGGATGTGGGTGTGTGTGTGGTGTGTGTGTGGATGTGGTGTGTGTGGGTGTGTGTGTGCATGGTGTGTATATGGGGTGTGGGGGGATGTGGAGGTGTGTGTGGTGTGTGTGTGGGTGGGTGGGTGGTGTGTGTGTGTTGTGTGTGTGGTGTATGTGTGGTGTGTATGGTGTATGTGTGGTGTGTGTGTATATGGTATGTGTGTGTGGGGCTGGGTGGGTGGGTGTGTGCTCTCATGTGGTATGTGTGTGGTGTGAGAGAGAGTGTGTGTGTGTGTGTGTGTGTGTGTGTGTGTGTGTGTGTGTGTGTG
>CAJQZJ010033200.1:428485-443856 GCA_907164525.1 Lophiomys imhausi | reverse complement strand
GTGTGTGTGTGTGTGTGTGTGTGTGTGTGTGTGTGTGTGTGTGTGTGCAGGCTTGGCAGCAAGCACCTTACCCTTTGAGCCATCTCACATGCCCTTGGTGAAGCTTTGGAAGAGAGCTGTCCTCCTGGCTTCCATATGGCTCTCTTCTTTGTATCTAGTAGATACAAAGAGTAAAGAAAGGCAGTGTCTTTGTCTGCTTACAAATAGGGCTTTAGGTTGGAGAGATGGCTCAGCAGTTAAGAGCACTGCCTGCTCTTCTAGAGGACCAGGGTTCAATTCCCAGCACCCACATGGCAGCTCACAACTGTCTGTAACTCCAGTGGATCTGACACTCTCAAACAGACAGACATGCAGTCAAAGTACATAAAACAAAAAATGAACAAAGTACTTTATTTTTTTAATAAATAAATTTATTTATTTGTTCCTTCAGGTTACATCTCCATCATATTGTCCTCTTTCCCCCTTCCCAGCCCTGCCTTCCCACCCTCTACCCCCTAACCCTTCCATCCACTCCTCTGGAATGGAGTGTCCGTACATAACTCTCCCTCGCCCCAGTTCAGAAGTCATATGAGAAACAAGAGCCTCCTCACACTCTGGGGGCGTACAAGGCAGTACCACTAGTGAAAAGTGTCTCATTGCCAGGGAGAGAAAACTAAAAAACAAACAAACAAAAAATAAAAAGTCTATGTCCATGTTCCATTTGGTGCATTGGTTGTAGTATAGATATCCTGTACTATATAGCTAAAATCCTACTATAAGTGAATAGATGCCATGTGTATCCTTCTAAGTCTGGGTTAGCTCACTCAGGATGAGCTTCTCTAATTCCATCCATTTGGCTGCAAATTGCATAATTTCATTGTTTCTGATAGCTGAGTAATATTCCATTGGGTAGATGTACCACAGTTTTTAAATCCATTCTTCGGTTGACGGACATCTGGGTTGTTTCCAGTTTCTAGCTATTACAAATAAGGCTGCTATGAACATAGATGAGGAAACTTCCTTATGATTCCGTGAGGAGTCATTTGGATGTATACCCAAAAGTGGTATGGCTGGGTCCTGAGGCAAAGCTATTCCAAGTTTTCTAAGATATCGCCAGCAGACTAACCTCCATAGTGATTGCACAAGCCTGCACTCCCACCAGCAATGGAGGAGGGTTCCCCTTTCTCCACACCCTTGCCAGCATGTGCTGTCATTTGAGCTTCTGACAGATGTAAGATGGAATCTCAGAGTCGTCTTGAGTTGCATTTCTCTAATGATTAAGGATGTTGAGCATTTCTTCAAGTGTCTCTCGGCCATTAGGGATTCCTCCTTTGTGAATTCTCTATTTAGCTCTGTCCCCCATTTTTTGATTGGATTATTTGGTTTCTTGGCATTTAATTTCTTGAGTTCTTTGTAGATTTTGGATATTAGCCTTCTGTCAGATGTGGGGTTGGTGAAGATTTTTTCCCAATCTGTAGGCTGCCATTTTGTTCGAATGACAGTGTCTTTTGCCTTACAGAAGCTTTTCAGTTTCATGAGATCCCATTTATTGATTGTTGATCTCAGGTCCTGAGCTGTTGGTGTTCTGCTCAGGAAGCTGTCACCTGTGCCAATGAGTTTGAGGGTTTTTCCCACTTTTTCTTCTAGTAGATTTAGTGTGACCAGCCTTATGTTAAGGTCTTTGATCCACTTGGACTTAAGTTTTGAACAAGGTGATAAGTATGAGTCTAATTTCATTCTTTACAAGTGGGCATCCAGTTGCACCAGCACCATTTGTTAAAGATGCTGTCCTTTTTCCATTGTGCGGTTTTGGCTTCTTTGTCAAAAATTAGGTGGCCATTAGAGAATCGAATTGAAGACCCAGAAATGGACCCACATACCTAAAAAATAGGTGTGTGGGTCCATTGATCTACTGGTCTGTTTCTATACCAATACCATGCTGTTTTTACTACTATTGCTCTGTAGTACAGCTTGAAATCTGGGATGGTGATACCTCCAGATGTTTTTTATTGTACAGGATTGATTTAGCTATTCTCAGTTTTTTGTTGTTCCATATGAAATTGAGAATAGCTCTTTCCAGGTCTTTAAAGAATTGTGTTGGTATTTTGATAGGAATTGCATTGAATCTATATATTGCTTTTGGTAGGATGGCCATTTTTATTATATTAATCCTACTTATCCAAAGTACTTTAAAAGAGAATTAAAAATAAATTTAAAATAGGGCACTCATGCGTTTGCAAGGGTGTCACTCCACAATGTAATCACCTCCCTAAGGCCTCTCTTGGAAAATCAGCATCACAATAGGTTAGGTCTCAGTGAAAATTCCTCTCACTGCATAACAAAAATTGCTACTTTAACATTCGATTTCTAGTGTTTGTTTCTATATGTTATGGTTTTTTTTAAGTCAAATATTTTCCCTAAGTGTCTTGTCAGTCGTAAAATTTCCTAATTCCTTATTTTCACTTTTTAGTCACTTTAAATGTATTTATTTGTTCTATGTGGTTGGAGGAGGTAGCTCTGACATTTCAGATTTACAGTGACAAATTCTCTTTGTTGTATCATGTTTCTACCTTTTGGTGAACTATTTTTCATATGGTTTACTTTACTTTTCCAACACAGGTACCAGATGTTCTTTTGTTTTGTTATTTTGTTTGGTTGAGATAAGGTCTCAGTCTATGGCCAACTTTTAACAATCCTCCTGTTTTGAGATCCAGAGCACTGGAGTTAGAGGCACAAGCCAGATGCTCGGGAAGGGCTGAGTCTTCCCTCCAGGTGCTGTATCTCTCTGAGCCCCAGTTTCGTGGACATGGGCTCAAATAGTGATGTTGCTGCTGTTCAATCTTAACTCTAACACATTAGCTAGGTGCCTTCAACTATTTTCCTTGGTTAAATTACTAAATAGTTTAAGTCAACATTTCTATGAGTCTGTGTTATCAAAACTGTAGGAAAGAGCCATTTGTTGGACTGAAAGGGGGAGCTGTTGGGGGAAATAAGATATATCTTAAACTTTAAAAAAAAAAAAGGGAAGAGGATGGGGGATTGAGGGTGGGAGGGTGGGACTGGAGGGGGGGAGTAGGGAGGGGATTGCCATTGAGATGTAACTTGAAGAAATAAAAAAAATAAAGTTAGGATGGAAAATGAGTTGGGTATAGAACTTTAAACTCATGGAGATAGATACACAATAGAATATTAATATCAGTTGCCAAATATGTATGGACTGGACATTGGGAATGTATGCTATACCTTATAATTTTTATAATTGTGGCCTAATTATTAAAAAAGAGAATTATGAGTTCTGGGAGAAGAGGGAGAAGGTGGGAGGGTGGGGCCGTGAGGGGTGGAGAGAGGGGACTATGATGGAGATGTAACTTGAAGTAATAAACATTTAAAAATTTGAAAAAAAAAACTGTAGGAAAATTTTAAACGTGCATTGCTCCCTAGAAACCTTGGGAAATATGTAGTCACCATCTGGAGAGCCTAGTCCATATCCATGGATGTGCTAACTGCTGGCCTCCTTCTAAGCCCGGCTTAGTGATACCATCCTGGCTAACCACTGCCCTCTTGCCTGGCAGTACAACCTGCAGGGAAGGGCAAGAAGGGCTGCAGAGTGAGGTGGAGCACAGCTGACTAAGGTGGAGAGCTGACTGCCACAAGAGCTTGCCTCTACATTGAACCTTTGGGCTTTGATAAGCCTGAGGCATTTTTTTCCAGACTCCCCCAGAAAGCATCCTCGGTGAGCTGGTAAGAGAAACTATCAGATCCCATCAGTATCACTGTGTAACAATGTGCAACTCTATATGACATTCTCAGACCAGAAAATTATAATCCTGCAATTATACTAAAGAGCCAGAAGGTTAATGACCAGTGACAAGACTTTCTATATGAGAGAAGCCAAAGACTGCAACAAACGTAGAGTATACATATATCTGTAATGTCACAGCAAAGGCACACTACTAAAATTCTTGAATCATTGATCTGAAAATGACTGTATCACCCTGAGATGTATCAGGTTCTCTCTGAGCCTAAAGTAGTCCCTGAGAATGATGTCTCCAGCTTGGGTTTTCCAACACACTTCAAAGCAGTGCTGAAGCCTGCACATTTCAGGTTCAGAGCTTCGCCAAAGAGCTTGAAAACGTAGGACTGAAGCTGTAGGAAGATCCAAGACACGGCAAGAAAACATTCTCCTAAGCAGAATTCATGGTCCCCACAATTGCAGGAATCTGTTTTCCATTCCAGAAGGATTGGGAAATATCTGGCTTGGTAGAAGAGCTGGCTGTTATTATGGGTTTTTCCCCAGCTAGGGCCTTGAGGGGAAGCTTCAGGGTAACAGGATATCTTTCTTACACTTTCAGAGATAACAGATCTCCCTTGCTGCTCTGCCAGGGTTCAGATCCTCAGTCTACGTGACACATTGCTTCATTTCCTGTTCTTATCTGAAAATGTGGATGATATAACCAACCATGCGAACTCTGAGAATAAAGAAGACAAACTACAGTTGCTACTATAATTTTACTATGGCATTGTTTTTATTTATTATTTGTTTTTGTTTATTTTGTTACAATTTTAGCCCCCTGGAAATTGATAATAATGAAAAGTTACTTTGTGAAAGATTTTTTACATACTGTATCCAGTGAGCACTTAGAGTCCTACCAGGCAATGTATAGTCACTACATTTCTTTCTTAAATATGTTCCAAAGCAATTTCTTTCACTTTTTATTATAGACAATGAAAATGGGGCTTAGAGAACTTAAATAGTTTAGTTTTGAGTGCACAGTTGGCAAATTGCTTTCTAAGACCCATATCCTACCCGCCATTTCTGCTAATAAAAACACAATGAAACAGCCCCCGCCATTTCACCAGCTTGATGATATTTTAGCTGTTGGACATAATGCTGGAAAGATGCCTTGCGTTATCCATCCAGTCAGGCAGCATGAGGGAATTAAGGTATCTCTGCTCTCTGGCTGTGAGTTTCTTTCTTTTCTTTTCTTTCCTTCTTTCTCTCTTTCCTTTCCCTTCTTTTTTTGTTTTGGTTTTTGTTTTTTGTTTTTTGAGATAGGTTTGTCTGTGTAGTCCTGGCTGTCCTGGACTCACTATGTAGACCAGGCTGGCCTAGAACTCATAGCAATCGGCCTACCTCTGCCTCCTGAGTGCTGGGATTAAAGGTGTGTGCCACCACGCCCGCCCTGGATGTGATTTTCCACATTGTTGCAGAAGGGAGTTGGAATGGTCTAAGTGCTCTTAAGCATTGCATCTTGGGTCACCATATCTGATAAACAGATATATCCAGCTAGCCTTGCCCTAGAAATTTGGAGGATGAAATTCAAAATAAATATAAATGGAAAAACATCTTTAAATGATAAAAGAAGAAAAGAGAGAAAGATATGAATACCAGTGCATGTGTTCTGAGTTCCGGTAACTGAGAAGAAAGGTGAGAGGCTCAAAGCCAGGGTTAGAATGCTAGGGAACATGTCAGAAAAGTGAGAAGCTCAAAGTCAAGGTCAGAAAGGTGAGAGGTTCTGTGTGGTATGAGGTTATTAAAATAAGCAATTATGAGAATGTTTTTGTTTAATCCCAGGTGTGAGGCTGCTTAAGACACAGGTGTAAAGTATTAACTGTCTCTTGAGCTAGCAGGGGCGTGGCTTAGCCAGCAACAGCATGTAAACTTGGGAGAGAAAAATAAAAAGCCATAGCCCCTAGGAGAAGGGGGCTCTACAAAGAAGTAGGAGAAGGGGCTACAAAGAAGAAAGAGGTTGCTGCTCTCCCAGCTGCTGGTGCTCCCCCAAACTGCTGCTGTCTCCTGGTTTGCTGCACTTCTACTAAGACTGGTATTACCCCCAAAGAACCCAACAACCCTAATCAGCGGGAAGTAGCTTAAAGAGAACTCCATCCTTTTTCCCTTTAATCTCCTTTCTCTCCCACCTAGGGCTGGGGGGTTGGAAGGAAGGAGAGATGGATGGGAGGCATAAGGAATTAAGTACAGTAAAAATAAATTAGTGTATAATTAAGTATAGTAACAAAAATAAATAAAAGCCGCTACAAGGCTCAAAGTCATAGTCAGATTGCTGAGGAACATGTCAGAAAGGCGAGAGGCTCAAAGACAGGGTCAGGATGCTAAGGAATATGCCAGCACGGAAGGCAAATGGTTCTCCAAAAGAAAACATACTTTTATCATTCAGAATAATACATTTTTATAAACCAGTTAAATTTCTGTGAAGTTTCACATGAAGATTAAATAAAGATTCTGAATACATTTAGAGAAAAATAAAAAGAAGTCTAGAAAAGTTGTGTGTCAAGACAGGAGCCAGAACTCTCTCCAGAAACATCAAATGTTCAGAGATACCAGACAGTTGCCTTTTAAAAGGGAACTTCAATAATAATTTAAGTCTTGGCAAAATCCATAAAACAGAAGAGAGAAAGCCCCCTCTGTCTGAAATCCATTGCCCTACCAATGATGGTAAGTGTTGAACCAGAATATAGAGACTTCAGATTAAACTCTTAAAGTTTAACTAAAGTCAGATTAAGCACTTGCTTCCCGCCTGCTGATCCTAGGAAAATGCAAGCTTGTGTGATAAAGGGGGAAAGAAAAGCAAAGACCCAGTGCCAGAGAGATGTGCCTGGAACTTTCAGGAAAAGTAACGAACCTAGAGAGTTCTACACAGATGGGTCGGTCATAGTCCCAGGTAAGAAATGAACAAGGACACAGAGCTCGGAGGCGTTAGATAAAATGGTGCTGGGGACAGACAGAAATGGTGGCTTCCTTCCCTCTGCAAGTGCTGAAAGGAGAAATTGTCCATTTCTTGGATCTACAAAGCCTGTCCAGTCAACATTCACAAACTTCCTGAGACCAAGTCATCGTAGGTGTTACATACAATCCCAACAGTCATCCCGTCACAGGTCTGGAGCTCAGGGACATGACACTGTCTGAAGGATGCCAAGTTTGTGTTATAACAGCGTCCAGGAAGTAGAGTGTCCTCTTCGAGCTGGAAAACACGTGGAGTTTGCAGGCTGTGATTAAATGAAATCTACATGCAATCAATAGTGTCTGAACCCTTTGATGAAGACTTTCTCTCCTGGCTTTCAGTGGCTTGCCTGATGGAGCTTTGAGTCCTCCAGAGGTTTGGGGTTTCTGGTTATTGCTATAAGCACAGGACAAGCAAAAGCCAGAAAGGACCTAAAACATGTGTGCCTCACAGTGTAACCCTGAGAGTTCAGTTATGTGAAACTGACAGACCAGAAAGCACAGCAGAAAACTGAAGTTACTAAGTAACCTAAATGCTACCTCCCTGATTATCCTTGTATCCTGCGCTCAGAAAATAAGTGCAAAGCTCTGTTTTGTGGCAGTAAGCCACACACTCCTCTCCAACGGTTTCAACACTAAGTACCTATGCCTGATTCAAGTCCCCTCCCTTTTAAGTACAGAGAACATCCCCAGCATGGGGACATCTTGAAATATTCACCCTCTCCCCTGGTGCTCAAGAAACCTCTGTCTGACGCCCACTGGAGCATCGGCTAGTAGACATCACTGGCTGGTGTGAACACATGATCACCCCAGGCCGATGCTGATGTCAGGTTTTTCAGTATGGAAGGGTTCATCTCACAGTCTCAAGGATCACCTCCTCTCTCTGAAGTGCCCTGAGCACTGAACACCTCTTGATTATTAACAGCTCAGGACCCATCAGGCCTCAAGATGCACTGCTAAATTTATCCAAATCATGGTAGTTACCCCCAGTCAATAGATTCCCCCAAGCCGAGAGCAAGTTGGAACAAAAGTAAAACATCAACTCCACACTCTTAGAAATATTTAGCGTCTCATATTTTCTTCCACAGTTCATCCTATTAATGTCAGCCTCCATAATTTATTGACCATGTAAAAATATTTTAGCACGGAAAGTGGAGAAAATGAGTGAGGATAAATCACACGAGGCTCTTTCACAGACCACAGCTCTGCTCAGAAGACCTTGTTTGTAATTTTGCATCCAAGTGCCAGTGGAGACAAATTGGTCAGCAGTCCATCCTGAGAGTAATTCAAGAGCTCATTCACACACCCCAAGGACGTTTCAGCGTTGCCAAAAGCAGCCAACACATACTTGGTGACCTCAGGAAAATACAATACTCTAGAAAGGCTTCAGACCCTAAAATTCATCATCCAATATCCTCTATCTTCTTTCCACCGGGTAGAAACATCTGTCAACACATGTGCCTTTGGCCTATTATTCTTCCTAATGTGGTTATTGAGGTCAGCTCTTTCTACCCTGAAAGAGGAAAGTTATTCAGAAACATATGCAGGCCCCATGGGGTGGCCCAAAATATGTAAGGGTGAAAGTCAGCACTAGCCCCCCTCCCCCGACCCCCATGAATCTACCTAGAGGGAAAACTGTGGATTGTTTTAAGCAACATTACTTTTTCCCATAATCCTATATATTAGGAATTAACATTGTAAAAGTTCATTTTATTTATTTATTTCTCTCACAGAACAACATATGTTACGCTTCCATTTGAAAGTAATCTAGAAAAGGGGCCTGCATGTGCATGCAATCGGCTGGGAGTTCACGTTTCCCCCAGACAAAATTGTGAGCAAAACACATGTTTTTCCATCGAAGCTAGAAGATGGAAAATCATGTGTTATTTCTGAGGTTTTAGTGGCATGCCATTTAAAATCAATGCATATTTCTTCATGCACATTTTTACAAACGTCAATGCTGATACACCCACAAGGTCTGATGGGTTCAATCCCTCAGCACCTGGAGAGGCTGTGCTCACCAAAATACTTTGCTCCGTAACTTTTCAATTTGCTCCCAAGAATTCTAATTCCTCTTGACTAGTGATAAGTGAGAAACAGAATTTTCTACCTGTGTTTCCTATTGTGGGGTTAAGGTTTTGTTTTAAAGATTTCATTTCTAACTCTGTGTCTATGTGTGGGTACACTCATGAGAACATGAGTGAACCACAGAGACCTGAAGGGGGTTTTGGGCCCTAGGAGCTGGAGTGACAGGCAATTGGGAGCCACCTGACTTGGGTGCTGGGAACCAAACTCGGGTCCTCGGTTAGAGCAGCAAGTGTTCTTAACTTATCAGCATCTAATCTGCCCCAGACAGGATTTTTTTGTGTGTGTGTGTAATTACTTTTGATCTTGGTAGACAAAAAAGTATTTGCTTCGCTCACTGCCATATCACAGTGGTCCCTCTTACCAAAACTCTAGAATGGAAGAGGAAACAGTCTGCCACTCACATTTGCAGGGGACAGAGATCCACCTGCCACAACTTAATATTGTTGCATACAGGTACTACTTAGCCACAAATAAATCATGAGTGATCATATTTTTGTCAGAAAAAAAATTACGTTTTCCTTGTCTTTAGGAGGGAAAAATACAGTCTAAAACTCTGTTTTAAAAAAAGGTGGGTGGGGGAATCCAAGGCTGTATTGTAGACACTGGAGAATCAGGTTACCAGGAAGCCAATCAGACCCTGATTAGAAATGAGAGAGAAAGGACATTCCCCAAGAGGAATGGGCTCAGCCTGAGCAGTGGCAGGGGGCCAGCAATGGATGTATGCAGGGAGACATTCCTCAGTCCATGGAGCAGGGTCCATGTGAGCTGGCTCAGGCATCCAGAGCTCTGCCTCTCTGTCTTTCCAATCCATGACTGACTTTAAAAAGATGCACAGAAGAACAACAATCCACTGAACTAAGAGAATAAGTAACAGTAATGTGAAACAAGATGCCTTAGGCGACAGACAGCTAAGCAGTTTACGAAGTGCTAATTTTCAAAATCAAAAGCAAAATGTATTCTGTAATATGCATTCGGAGTCAATGTGCCTTTATTCGGCTCTCTCAAATAATCATTCATCATGCCATATACTAACAGCAGATGTCATCTTTTGAAATGACACAACTTACACACACACACACACACACACACACACACACACACAGAGGGAGACAGCGGGGGAATGGGTTGGTAAGTATTATCTCTGAGCTATGAGCTATAGTCTCACGAGTAAAGCCTCTCTCTAAAAACTTTGCTGCTGTCTCTTCACTCTGAGCTTCAGATTAGACAGCTCCAGTGAGCTTGGTTTCCATTGCAGATGACTTCACAATGAAAGGGGGCACTGAAGGAATAAGCTCCACTAGTGAAAGAGGAACACTTACCCTGAGAGTGCCTGGGGAAGCTCAACCTCCATCATTAGTTCTAGCATTTCAGAACACAGAGTAAAGCTGGTGGTCCCTCATATATACTTCCAATAGAAAAAGTATGTCTCTACTTATTCCTAAAATGCTTCCCCTTAACTAAAAAATAGCAAGGTTGAAGAGATAGATCAGTGTGCAAAGCTGGGTGCAACAGCACACATCTGTAATCCTACTGTCCCTTTGGTGAGATGGGGAGTTCAAATAGGGGAATCCCGACAGCTTGAGTAAGCTACCCTGGCACAGAGAGTGGAAAACCAGAGATTCTGCCTTAAACAGGGTAGAAGGTGATGAGCTGACACCCAGGTTATTCTCTGACCTCCACACATTGCACTGTAACATATATGTATACATTAATGTGAGTTCACGCACACACAACATGCAATATACACATTTCATGTACACAATGATAATAAAAAGAAAAAAATGGGCCTATTGATGCTTATTTAATAAACAAACAAACAAACAAACAAATAAATAAATAAATAAATAAATAAATAAAAGGAGGGCAAGAAGCTGGGAAAGGGTTAGGGAGTACAGGGTGGATCTAGGAGTCAGGGACAGGAGGGGTTGTTGAACACACTCAAAATACATTGTATGCATGCATGAAATTCTTTAAAAATTAATAAATTCAAAAAAGAGAAAATGTGTAACCACTGAAAAAATCAACTAAATGATTCATATCTTTGCTAGAATGAGTAACACATGGTTTACCTACAGGTGATGTTGAATGTTGACAATCACACTTGGACAGACTCCCCACAGCACACAGTGTGTCTAACTATAGCACATAGTATGTTTGTCTGTCCACAGGTCCTCAGGATCAGTCAGTGAAGCTCTCAGCCCAGGGTGACAGGGTTCTCAGACTGTGCCTGGGAAAGGCTGTTACAGCATGACTCCCAACGTATGCCCCGCAGAGGTTGGCATCAGAGCCTGAGGTCTCCTGTCCTCAGAGCATACTCTGTTCAGTCTGTCCATGGCAGGAAACCCAACAAAGATGAAGAGCCCTGTTTCTATGGCCCCAGCTATTCCAACTGTAATCCCTCAGACATTGCCCTGAGATTACACATCACATCAAGTGCTGTTACCATTTGTTACCAATTGCTGTCACTAGCCACTGATCATGAACAACCCAAAATACAGGAATTGTTTGTGCACTGACACCCTAAGTCTATGATTTGAGGTACATCCTTCTGTCTGAAGACTCTGTTATCTCCCCAGGTAACTTTCCTCTATCCAACTTGCCTGCATGTGACCGAGCCTGGACCACGAGTGGCTATGCAGTTAAACAAAGATCCACACTGGTGATAAGTCACCCGCAGATTAGAACTCGCTGTTTGCTTCTTCATCCCTCTGGTGACATTTAGGGTCTGAATCAGTGTCTGGCCTGATACTGATAGACGATGTAGAATGGAACTGAATTTGAGATGCCAGTCCCTGCTCTGGACATTAACTGGCTCAGTGTTACTGAGGCCGTGGAGCTGCCTTAGGTGGCATTTCTCCTACAAGTCCCAATGCTTGTGTTTCAGGTACAGGGAGCCTTAATATCTTGGCGGGGGCTAGACTTAATTCCAGTGGTGAGAACAGCAGGCCCACCCTGATAATAGCAGCAGCAGTAGGCATCGGGAATCAGCAATGACGAGCTCTCTGGGATGCTGACAGGCATGGCCTCAGCACTGGGTGTGTCCAGCTGGTTCTGACGCTGCAGCTGCAGAACACAGTACCCAGAAATGAACAGAACAGAGAAGGCAGGACAAGGAGACAGAACCCATCAGCTTTTACCAGTGCAGGAAGATGGCAGGGATGACAATCAAGGACAGTAGAATTGGGGATAAAAATCACTGTGTAAGACATCTATCCATATTGTAACAAGACTTGGTATGAACTATGGAAATAAGAATATCTGGGACAATGACCAGTTGTCTGTTTCCCTTACAGCTTAGGTAGGCAGACATGAACTTTATGTCAAGGAAGTCATGTTCAGAGTGCCTGAGAATGCTCTGTGACTGACTTGGTGCTGGAGTAGCAGTCGGGAGAGAAAGAGCAACCATGAAATGCTTTTCCACAATTAGGAAGTTCACTCCTCATGATCAACATGGAACCCTCTGAATTTATGAAACCCATTTAATAGAGGGCACAAATAGAGTTTCAGAATGATGTAAGAAAGTTTCCCAAAGACATACAAAAATGGCAGAGCTAGGATGTAAATTCAGGTCTGACTCCAGCCCATCGCTCTTCCCATAACACATAGGGGTCCTGGGAAGCTGAAGACAAGCAGTGCTGACCAGGACCAAGCTCCAGTCCTGCTCAGACCCTATCCCCTGCATGAGCAAGCAAGTGATAGCAAAATCCCCTTCACTAGAGGCTCAAAAACCGTCGCTTCCTGGAACCCAAACCCCTCATCTGAGAAGCTGTTGACACCCCTGTTGATCTGCACCAAGCACCTGAAATGAGGAGGGTGGCTGGCTGTGAAGAAGGCATAAGCACCAAATGGAAGAGGAGGAGGACTCAGCCCAGGAATTGAGCCTGCTATGTGGGTGATCCTGGCAGGAGCACCATGGCTGTGGCACTGGGAGGTTCATGCTCTTCACACTGAAAATAAAAATCAACAGATTGCCTGGAACTCTTCCAGTGTCCCCCTCCCAGCCCCAGCTCCAGCTCTCAGGGCTTACAGTCCAATGCTCTCAGTTCCAAATGTGATTCCCACTGTTAAATGCTTGCGGAGACCAGGTAAGGTATGTGCTGCAGGGGTGTGTAGTGATTGTGTCTCTAGAGCACTAGGAACGATATGATATCGGTTACTCACCTCCATGGGGAAATCATTCTCTTTCTGCAAATGCACCATACATTTCCAAAGGAGAACTAGTCTCCCAAAGAAAGCTAGTTTTGCACAAGAAGAGTCATGAGGGATTCCTGGTGCCCCTCACAGATGTGGGGAATGAAGATCATTTGGAAGAGTCCTAAGAATGGGGTGGCTCACTACTTATCTCATAATCTTTTGGGATGTTTCAATATTTAATTCATTTTATTTGAAGTGATGTTAATTATAACATTTGAATGGGATATGTAATTCCACAAAAAAAGGAGTTTATAATATATCCATTAAACTGCTAAAAAAAAAATAGAGAGGTGACAATATAATAGAAGCCAGTTTACAACCCAAGTGTTGTCATGCTGTGACCACCATCATTTTCTCAGCTTGGAGATGGAGATTCCAGAAGCTATACTTCTTGAGTGATGGCAGAAAAGGGAATAGAACAAAATAAAGAAAGGAAATAAGGAAGTAAGGAAGGAAGGGAGGGGAGGGGAGGGAAAGGGAGGGAAGGAAGCCTCACCACAACATGAGGAAGAATTAAGTCCTGAATGACCGACTCCATCGTGCCCACCATCACCACCCTAAAATGACACAAAAGAAATAACTAGCCATAATATAAGGACTACTTTTGGTGTAAAACAGGCATTGGTGGGCTATCAAGAAAACAGGGCATGAGGATGTATTTGAAAAGCTCTGTCACAGAGGTATGTCTGTGCTTCTCAGCAGTACGGCTAGAACACTGAGGTCTAATGCTCAGGACCAGAATTTCATCTGAGATACAGAATTGCAAGGGCCCACACATTTCCAGCTTCCACTAGCAGCCTGGCATTTCCAGTTTCTGCTTGCAACTGTTTCTACATGGAATGGAATTTTTTTCTGTCCCTCTGAAATGGTAATACCTTAACGCTGAGTCAGCCTTAGAATAGAGACCTAACATGGTTTTTATCAATGCTTACATCCACAATATACAACATTAAATGACACACTAAATTCTGAAGGTTGCTATGCTGAAAACGGGTTAAAATTAACGATTGTACAATATTCATTCGTGCTTGAAATTCCATTCCTAGATCAAACTTACAGCTGCCTGCATTGAGGCTCTTGCCACTCAGCAGAGTTGGCAACGTCTGTTTGATGTCTGGCTTTCGGATCTGAGTGTACCCTAAGCCTACCAGGCTGGAGTAGGTTCACATTGGCTGAACAACAGGCATGGGGGCCGCCTGATATTCAGCTGCTATTCCAAAACGAATGTTACTGTCCCCTGGTGTTCATGTGAGGCTGACAGAAGTCTCCACCTTCTTGTTTACCTTCTGGTAAATGGAGCCACCAAACTCTGTCTTGCCAATTCCAAGTTGCTCTGGATCACTCAGGACTTCAAGGTCTCAAAATTCATCTGGTAGCCAGCCAACCCTCATTGCCCAACACCAGAGCACCTCGGATCAAGGGCCCAAAGATATCAAAGTCTCTGTATCAATGTACAGCCAGGTTGATATGCTCCCTCTTGTACCCTGTCTTGATTTTAGTATCCCTCCCCCACCCCACCCAGTGTTAGAGCAAAAGAGGAGCAGAGATCAACTTCAGTCCATGTGCTATCTGGTCTTCCAAAGAGACCTCAATGTTGTCTGTGTTGCACTTCTCTGTAAGCACCCTGCCACAGAATATATGTAATATAGTCCATCTGTACTTGGTCTCCAGGCTGCAGCTCACATTGGTGGGCTCTATGTTGGCTGAGTCCGAGTTGGTAAATTCTGATCCATTCTGCGAGTCCATCACTCCCAAATCAAGTTTTATTAAGCCAAATCTGTGGCCCTTGGTGAAGACATCCCTGGAAAACTTGCCAAATCAGCTTATGTGGGAGACATTTTGTAAAACATGGCAGAGGGATCAGGGGCCTCTACAGCAGGGCTGCAGCAAAGAAGGTGGGATCGTCATAGGTAATCTCTATGTGTTTAATACCAGTGTGAACAAGGGCTGCCTTGCCCTTACACTTTTCCCATTGTACTGAAGTTACAAAGAATATTTGTAAATTTGTGCAGAAAATATTTCCACACTGACCAACCATTTCATTAACATATAGATTCCACTCTGCTCTCCACCGTGGACTTTAAATGTCTTATCACAATTGCTCACAAATTGCTTGCAAACTATTTTGGAAGTAATAGTTGACATTCATTTGAGCATTCCCTCTGCACTATGTAAGCAGTTTATTATGTACCTTAATCTTTCCTAAAGTTTACAACCAGTTTTTCTATCTTATCAGCATGAATTGAAACATTAGAGTGGCAATTGATTTAAAAGTTATCATGTTATCACAAATAATCTGGGAAAAGAATTGTTCTAAACACTTGCCACACATGGACCAACTCTACCAAACAAGGACTATTGTTCTGCATGA
>CAJQZJ010033200.1:373051-391018 GCA_907164525.1 Lophiomys imhausi | reverse complement strand
ACTAAATTCCTAGGTTGTTTGGAATAATAAATGAGGTAATGACTAGATTCCAAGATTATTTTTAGAGATAAGTTTATATGTGTTTGATTATGTTCCTCTATGAATTTTCTGTTTTTATTTCCAAAATCCTGATAACCACCTCCATGTCCCCTGCCATAGAAGAGGAATGTTATTACAACAAACAGAAAGTTAAGAGTTATTGGCTTTTGTTTTAATGAAATGAAATGAAACAAAACCTTATAGAGAAGTAATCAATAAGTAAGGGAGCACAGGTCAAATACTATGAAGATACACACAAGCAAAATATTACCAGACAGAGTCAAGAGACTCTTATGTGCCCAGAGGAAAAAGGAACAACTGTGAATCTCAAAGCCCAGGCTGTCAGTGATACAAGGATCAAAAAAAAGAAAACAACCAGGGAAAATCTAGACCAGCAGCTTAGGGTCAGATTTTGCCACTACAGAGGTTTGATACTTAGATTATGAGAAAGTAAAGAATTTAAAATCAAGTATGACTTCATACAAAACCTGTCTTAGGAGGACTGATCTAAGATCTGTCAGAGCTGGAGGAGAAAATGGTGCCAGGGAGAGACTAGATGGATAGACACAGTGAACGATTTCCTGTACAGGCAGAGCTTCGCGTGATGGAAATCCCAAGCTTACATAGTTGAAGACTCCTAGCTCCTGGGCATTTAATGGTAAGTGAAGAAAGAAAGTTGGCCAGTATTTTAGGAAGCTTTTTGGCCTTGACAGATGGGAGTGACAGCTACATACATGTGAGCTCCTCCAGAGCTTGAAACAGAGGCAATAACTTTCCATTTAACCTGTCCTTTCAGCTGGCTCATAATGGGATGGAGCCTTTGTCTTCTCCTCTGCAATTCTCTCAAGATCACATTGGGAATAAGGGGTAGAAAAATGATGCTGCTGCAGAGGGCAGACAGAGAAGAGGTTTGAGTACCTCACTGATTGTAATAGCTCAGAATCAGGCTGGATGCTGCACACTTGTGGACAAGATGGCATAGAGTGTTTTCTTTGAATAGGCATCCGGAGTCTTTTTATTTTATTTTTATCTGTTTTAGAGATCACTATTGTCATTAAAATACAAACTGGACTTTCACTAACCAATGTGCATCACAAAGGACTCAATGATTCTGGATTACCTTAAGGAAGCTCTATGCAGTCCTGCAGTCCTTTGAACAGCTGGAAGTCTGCTACCCTGAAAACACAGACTGCACCAAAGAATTTGCTCACTCATGAATATATAGGAATAAACATCTCACAACCAATTATCAAGGTAATTCTGTCAAAAAGATACTTAGCTAACATGCAGTTTTCTTTAGTATAGAAAACTACATAATTCAACTGATTTTTGTGTAAGGCACAAAGGAAAAGAGAATCAACTTCATGACAGCCTGCTATGTTCTGTAGGACTTTGGTATTCATCCTTTCATTCAAAGCTTACAACTGTATAAACTAAACATTAGTACAGACAAGGACATGACACGGAGAACTAAGATCATCACATGACAAAAATAAATGTGTAAAACCCAGGGGCTGGGGAGATGGCAGAGGACAAAGTGCTTATTTGGGGGATCCAAGTTAGACCCCCAAAAACTCACGGTCAGCTGGACACAGAAGAACGTGTTTGAAATCCTGGTACAACTATGGTGAGACAGAAGATGGGGAGAATCCCTGGAAGCCACTGAGTCGAGCTGGCATACACAGTGTCAAACAATAAATAGATTCTATCTTAGACACGGTACAAGTTAAGGATTGACACCTAAGGGTGTTTGCCTGCACCCTATGGCACGCGTGCCCTTGCTAACATGTACACACACACACACAAGGGGGTGGTTTCTGAGGAATGACATTCAGGGTTGACCTCTGGACTCCACATATGTGAGCAATCACACGCATATACCACACACACAGAGACACATGCACACACACCTACATGTATAAAAAATTATTGAAAGTGGGATTTTATCCAATTATGGCTCTCAAATTTGAGTGGAGATAATGCAAAGAAGTACATAATTAGTTCCCAAACAAAAAAACAAGAATTGGCAGCTATAATTAAGGGGAAGAAAGGAGCTCCCAACATCTGCTGCCTTCTGAAGAGCCATGTAGCCTTACAGAGGTCCCAGTGACACCCATAGAGCTGGCTTCTGCGTTCCTCACTGCACAGATCCTGGGGCTGAGGCTCAAAGTGCACATCTGATTGGCACCTCCACTTCATGAACAGAAGAACAAGTTAAAAATAGAACAGGCTTCTGACCACACAGTTCCTGTGCCCACTTCTCAGCTTCTGTGGAGTATGCCATCAAGGTCTGTGGTTCCATGACTGCCTAGGACTGGCACTCTGAGTCCAGCCAGGTTGAACCTTCAGTAAGAGCTTTGTCATCATCATCATCCACACGCCTGTGCCTTTGATGCTTGTAAGTGTCTGTTCTTCTCAACTTCTCTGAGCAGGTCCTCAATGCTAGTTTGTTTGCCGAGTGTGTGTGTGTGTGTGTAGGGGATATTTGATACAGAGTCTCATGAAGCTCAGGTTGGCCTCTTTCTATGTAGTGAAGTTGGCCTTGAACCCTTGATCCCTTCTTCTCCATCTCCTAAGCTATAGGAATATGGGCATTCCTCAAGCTGCACATTTGCCCAGTTTATTGATATCCTTGACTTCACTCTGTATACAGGTCTGCCCTCTATATGGCTGCATGATGCCAAATAAGAACCACTGACAGTAGTCTCGTGTGGCTCATCCACTTCACTCCATGATCAACTTGTACAGCCTCCAGAACACATGTAAGTTCAGTTCTGTCTCTGATGCTTACCACTAGTTTAGTGGTAATTAGTCTAATTTAGATGACACCCTCATCTCACACCAGCCTGTGCAGGAATCTGACAATAGACAATACCTCCCACTAAGTACTCCATCTCTCTTTACTTTGTTCTCATCCACTCTATCCTCCACACAACTGGCAGGTAATGCTTCAAATATCTTTATTTTTTTTAAGAATTACTGTAAAACCCTCCATGACTTTCAGCATACTTAAAATCAATCAAGATCAATACCAAGTGCTCGTAAGATGCAGACCAAATCTACTTCGTGTCTGGACCATATAGTGTTTTTTCCCTCCATCTCCTTCCGTCAAGGCACACTGGCCACTATTTACCCCAATCCACATTTTTTTTTCAGAGAGAGAATTTTTCACACAATATATTCTGATCAGTGTTTCTCTCTATCATCTCTTCCCAGATTTTCCTCTTTCCCCACCCACCCAATGCCATGTCTTCTTTCTCTCTTTAGAAAATAAACAAGCAAATAAAAAATAAACTTGAAAATGTTAATAGAATTCAGTCCCTTTGTGCTTATCTAAATACAAGAGATAGATAGGGCATCTTCAAAAACCTCAAGAGATCTGCAGAATATGGCATTCAAAGATGTTTTCTTAACTTAAGATTTTTTTATATCGAGACATGTCAGCTCCTGACAGCACCCCCTATATTACTCCAAGTAGAAGATGAGCATCGAAGAATCTCCAGTGGGAGATGATTAAATTGGTGGTAAGCCTTTCTCTTGGCAAGAAAAACCACTTGCTTCAACTGTAGACAGACTTCTGTCCAAAAAGGACAAAACTTGGAAGCAGGTAAGTCGACAGCCTAGCTCTGCCAAGACAGGGTAGGTAAGTCCTTCATAATTCCTGCTCTACAACCAGTGTCTGTCAGAGAAATGGGGCCAAATGGCTGAAGACTGATGCTGTAATGTATGGAGAGAAAATGGGAACTGTCCAGGCAGCCACTGGTATGTCATTTTTTAGTTTTGGAAGCTGCAGGCCCTGCACTTCCTATATAATCAGATATATTTATCCCTCTCAGGTCTCTGAGGTGGTTGAAGAATAGATAGCTAGAGTCTCATAGTTAAATTTTGAGTTGTTTAGGAATCAAGAGGGTGTTCTGGATCTAAGAAGATATTTTTAAAATTATGAGGCAAGTTAGTATGAAAGCTGAGTTAGATATAGAACTTTAAACTCATGGAGATGGTTAGATAGTAGAATGTTAAAGTCAGGTGCCAAATACATATGGACTGGACATTGGGAATGTATGCTAAGCCATATAACTCTTATAATCGTGACCTATTTATTTCTGTTGTTTTGTATTGTATTTATAGTTATAAGAAAAAGAACCATTATTTGGACTGAAAGGGAGAGCTGTTGGGGGGAAAATAAATACCTTAAACTAAAAAAAAAAAAAAAAGAAGGGAAGAGGATGGTGGGGCTGAGGGGGAGGAGGGTGGAAGGGTGGGAGTGGAGGGGGGATTAGGGAGGGGATTGTGATTGAGATGTAACTTGAAGAAATAAAAAATAAATTATTAAAAAAAACAAACAAACAAAAATAAATAAATAAATAAATAAATAAATAAATAAATAAACTTGAATAGAACAAAACAGAGAAAATCAAAACACATGAGAATAAACACACACACAGAGGAGAGACAGAGACACAGAGAGAGACAGAGAGAACCCGTAAATACACAAAATCAGAAACCATAATACAGAAGCTCAAACACAGTAAGGTTAAAAAAAAAAGTATGTTCAGACAAAACATTATGGAAAAAAATCTGCAAAATTAAATTTGAGTTTGTTTTATGTTGATCATTTACTGCTGGGCATGGGACCTAACCTTAAGTGTTGTTTGTATACCCAAAGACACTCCATTGGAGAAAAACTTATTTTTCCTTTCTGAGTGGTTATCAGTTAGAGATAGCTTCTTGGTCAGGATTAGGAGACTGTGTTCATTTCTCCTCCTCAGTGCTGGGATTCCATGTGTCTTAGATCTACCCAGACCCTATGCATACTACTAATATCTCTGTGAGTTCCTATGTGCATCAGTCCTGTTGTTTCTGAAAGACAGTGTTTTCTTGATGTCTTCTAGCTCCTCTGACTCTTACCCTCTTTCCTCTTCCTCTTCTGAGCCCTGAGGGAAGAGGTTTGATGGAGACTGCCCATTTAGGACTGCGTGTTCCAGGTTCTCTCTCACTCTCTGCATATTGTCCAGTTACGGGCTTTGTATTTGTTTCCAATTATTGTGGGAAGAAGCTTCTCCGATGGTGGCTGAGCAAGGCACTAATCTACGAGTATAGCAGAATGTCAATAGGAGTCATTATATTGCTATATTTCTTTATCAGATCAATATTATTTGGTTTTTTTCTGGGTTCATGGTCTATCTAGTCCCAGAGTCTTGGCCACCTGATCAGTGTTAGGCATAAGTACTTGTTAGACCCAAGTTCGATTTTTCCATTTTCAATGAGATACCTAGGTGCTGTCTTCTGCAATAGAGTCTGACCACCATCATCCACTTTCAGCTCATCATTCTGGCACCTTAACAGCTCAACTATAATTTCCAGGGGGCTGTTGCATATTCTCTTCCTCAATTAAATTTCCTTATAATTTCCATCATAAGAATAGATCCTTCCTTTTTTTGTCTTGTTTTGTTATTGCACTTATGTTATAATTTTAGATACATGTCATGTTGCTGCTTACTATTTGTCTTCCTCTCTAAACTATAAAATTCACAAGGATAAGGACTGGGTCTATGATGTTCTCATGAGAGTTTTCTTGTCAAACTGCCTGGTTCATAGATGTTAATACAAATATGGTAGAAATGGGAAGGGATAAATACTCAGGAATACCCCCATTGTATTAAAATGTGGAATGAAATTCTATCAAAGTAATGTTAATCTAAGCAATATTCTTCAGTTAAATAAAACAAAGATTCTGCACAACACCTGCTAATGGTAATAAGAGAATCAAACAACTGCCCATAAAGGCAAGTAGAGATTGAGATGAGCCTATGTGTGCCCCTGGCTATCTACCATGGTCTGCTCTTTGAAAGCACCTTCAGATGCCATTTTCTCTCTTTTCCAGGTAAACTTCTTTCAAGTTATTTAAAAGTAAAAAAGATCTGGCCTTAATAAAAGTCTCTTCCAGTTTTACTGTTCTCCAACTGAACCCAGGTGTGGAGATGACAAATATGTCCAAAGCCTAAGTTAGAAAGGATGCCTGGCTCACATGCGTAAGGGCAGATGTGTTTTCCTCCTCTCACATATGGTTTTAGACCATTGTGGATGTGTACAGCAGGAGATACAGAATCATCAGAAGACACCTGCTCCAGAGGAACAGGGTGGCAAGGGAATTACAAGTTACAGCTAAGGACTGGTTAAGAGCAACCTCACTGCTGTGGTGGGCTGACAGAATATCCCTAAAAAATTACCAGGTGCATTTCTTTTACCAGTTCCTTGTCAAGAGAGTCTTTATACTGAGTAAGTATGAAGCTCATGGTATTAGGAGAGTCAAGTAAAACATTATGTATATTTGTGTGCACATATTTAATATGCAGCCATATGACTCTGCCTTAGCATCTTGAATTGTTCACATATCAGTCAATGTCCCTGTGGTGAACATGGCCACCATAATACAACACCTTCTAACATGGGTTGCTATTGAAGAATTCAACTAAGTTGACACTGGGAGCTAATTTCATTAAGATTTTAACAGCTTTCTAAGTAACAGGCTTGTTCATAATAAATTCATTTATCTTACTTCCTGAAATATTTTGTGAAATGAGACAAAGAAGAAGAAGTATTTAAGAAATTAAAGAGTGTGCTGCCTTTATCTTGCCTTGTACTTGTTATAAATGAGGTCCTCATCAAAACAGATAAATCATCCTTTCTAGTGAGGCCTCTCTAGGCTTCTGTTCACCAGATGCAGGTAAAAGCTGACAGTACGCACATGTTGTCCAGTCTTATTGTCAAGATCTTATCAAATGACACACTCTGTGCAGTTTGCCCTAGTCCAGATGGCTTCTTCATCATCATCATCAATAATAATAATAAGCCAGTTCACTATAGACATAGACAAGGATCTGTCATCTTCTTGTTGAAGGCTGATTAAAACTTCTTAATTATCATTAAATTTTGATAAATTAATTTTTAAAAACGGTACAGCTTATGAATACTAGGACCATGCTATCCTTGAAAATTTAAAGTTATTCTAACCCCCAATTCTGAGGATTAGAAGGTTAGAGAGACATTGGCTATTTTGAGTATTAGAACTCCTGCTGAGGTGAGATCAAGGAACCCAGGCAGAATTCTCATTACACTAACCTAGGTATACTACTTCCACAAACACTACACATCAATGCTTCCATTCTGAGATGAGAGAAATACAACCTGGAAGTTTAAAAGGACCCTCATATCCTAGCTCTATGTATGTTTCTGTGATAAAATATCCTCACAAAAAAACAACATGGGGAGAAAAATAGTTATTTCACCTCACATGTCCAAGTTTCAGTCCATCATGACTGGGAAGCTAAGATGGCATGAACTTGAAGCAGCTAGTCACATTCACAGCCTAGAGGAAAGTACACTTGTGCATGCTATGTTCTCAGCTGTTTTTTTTTTTCACTACACAAGACTTCAAACCAGAGAATTATAATATCCAGAGTGGGTGGGTCTCCCACCTAAATTAATATGATCAACACAATCCTTCAGTGGTTAGAGAGATGGTGCAGTGCTTAAGAGCATTTGTTGCTCTTCCAGAAGATGGAGGTTCAGCTCCTAGAACCATTATGGCAGTCCACAACCTTTTGTAATTCCAGCTCCAGGGGATCCCATGCCCCCTTCTGCCCTCCATGGGCACCAGGCACACATGTAATACACTGACATACATGCAAGAAAACCACATCTACACCAAAAATAAATTTAAAAAAAATTAAAGACAATCCCCCCAAGACTTGCCCAAAGGCCAACCTGACCTAGGAAATCCCCCATGGAGCATCTTTTCGGTTGATTCTAGGTGCTTTCGGTTGATAATTAGCAGTCACTGTCATGTCTTGAGCCATCACTGCTACTGAATGACAGATCCCACCTTTGCAATGGTTTTTTATACCCAAACTTACTGCTTTTCCCACAATGTCACTAGCAATTATCTCAATCAAGCTTAGGGCATAGAGAACACTGCAACTGACTTTTGTTCATACAGTTCATGTTTCTCAGGCTAAACAAAGTACAGCAAGAAAGCCAGCACAGTAGTGAGCAGGGAAAGTGTGGCTGCTAAGGCCACTGGGCCACACGTCACAGTATCTCTAGTCCAAGGTGCACATGAGATGGGAATCTGACTTTAGCTTTGCCTAAATGAGTACTAGTAACTCCTTAGTCTTTCCAAGCAGGAGAAATTTTGCCCCATTTTCTTGAATTCTTTTATTCATTAACACAACTGTTTCTGATCTTATATGTATTTAAATCCAGTTTTCTGTCTTAAAAGTCAGATCAGTTAAGACAGAAAAGAACAAAAATCCACATACTTTATTCCAACATCACCCTTCATTTTACACTGACCTTTAGAAACCAAATATAATCTCAGATTTTTCGCAAACTCCTTTCCCACAACTCTAATATTCCAAGAATGAAAGAGAAAAGGCCCAAGGCAGCCAGAGGATCCCAATCTTGCTAAACCATGAGCGTACTACTGTTGTGTTGAAGTTTTTTGATCATTGCAAATTCTAGGATATCTTTTATATATGTCATTATGTTTATATTTTTTATAAAACTATCTAAGTTTTAAAATATATAAATAAATAAAAAAGAAGACTACATGTTCTTTTGATGGCTTCCTGGAACATTGTCTAGCAGAATCCCAAAGGACTGCTTGACTATCTTGGGGTGTGTTTTGCTGCTTGACTGCTGGCCAAGAAACCAAACACTGTTTGGTATGTGTTATCTTGTACTTGATTATACAGAGTAAAAGAGAGATTTGTGCCTTGGACACAAAGAAAAGTAAAGATAATGGTATTCTGTGAAGACATAAAACTGTCTGGGATGTAACCTATGATCTTTTTCTGGTGTTCTTTCTTTAGTGCCTATCAGTACTTGTTTCTTTGAATGGATTTAATCATCCTTATTAATTAATTAACCCTTTGGTCCAAGTACTACTGGTGTTCGGAGTCATTCATGCAGTGAGCATTGATTGAACACTGAGAATTTATTAGGTGTTCTGCTAGGTGCTGAAAGTGTGGCAACAGCTGGAGCTGAGCCATCATGATCCTTGTCTTTGTGATGTTTTCATTCCACAAAATTATTTAGAATAAATTATCCAGATGCAAAGTACCCAGGTGGAAAAATCAAACATATCAGAAAAAGTACAGGTGTCCAAAGAATCGTAATATATCCATCAAGCCAAAAGGAGAAGAGAAAGTAAAAGGGACAAAAATCATATTTGAAATGGATGAGAATTTTCTGCAGTTGAGAGACACAAATCATTTTCCACTGAGGCCAAACAGTTGAGTGGGAAAAAGAAAGTGTGATACAGGCTGGAGAGATGGCTCAGTCAGAAGAGGTGCCTCCTGCCAAGACTGCCGACCTGACATTGATCCCATGGACTGACAGAGTGGAATGTTGAGGAAAGGTCTAATATTGTTTCTGATACATTGAATTCAATGCTGAGATCTGGTTACCGCCCCTTCTGAGGCATTCTCTTGATCGGTTAATAAAAGTCGCTTATGGCCAATTAGCTGGGCAGAAAGAGTATAGAAAGGCGGGACTCCTGAGATCAGAACAGGAACTCTGGGCATACACAGAGACTCTCGCTTTTCCACTGGGAGACAAAGAAGGAGACAGACATCTGGAGAATGCTGGAAGGTACTCACAGGCACATGGTGGTTTGGGATTAGGTAATCTGATCTGGGTTAATTCAGAGTAGCTAATTGACTGTCTGCCCAGCTAAGGGCTAAGCGTTAAAACATTAAAAGGTCTTGGTGTGTTTAATTATTGGGGAAAAGACTGCAGTGGCTTCTAGGTCCTCAGTCCAAGCAGTCCCGTCCGTTGGACTTCCAGACTTCCAGACTTCCAGACTCCCCTTGAGACCAGGCAAATCTCCCGCCAAGCCGCTGGTAATTCTACCAGCCTAATATAACAACTTATATTAATTAACAGGGTTTAGGTTACAGGTGGTGTAGGCCACCCTTGGTCCTGGGGCTCTTTCTCCAGGATAAGTTAGGCAACCTGTTAAGGCACTCGAGCTAGGCTACCTGCTCCTCTCCCAAGCCACCGGCTTTCCACCAGCCTAATCTTATAGTTTATACTTACTAATAACTACATTAATTAATTAATTTTCAATTTCAGTGGAAGGAAAAAACTGACTCTCACATATTGTCCTCTCACCTCCACCTGTGTTCTATGGCACAAATGTGTGTGCTAATAGAGAAGGAAAGGGAAGAGGAGAGAGGAGGGGGAGGGAAGAGATAGGGAGGTGAAGGGAGAGGAGTGAAGGTCAGAGTAGAGGGGAAAAGAAGTGGGAAGTGGAGATGAGAGGAGGGAAATGGAGAGGAGAGGAGGGAAAGGGAGAAGAGAAGAGAGAAAAAAGAAAAGAAAACATACTAACTCTTTAGTAAGATAGGGAAATAATTTTATATCTAGATTGGGAAATAGATTCAATAGGATGCTGAAGAGAAAATCTTCCAGGCATCCAGAGAAAAGAGGGGGAAATGCTTTTAAAGGAGCAAGAGTCACTTTCTAAGAAAAGTGATGTGCAGCAGAAGGCACAGAGCAGGTGGACCCCCTGTGCTGAAAGAAAGCGGAAGGTGCAACAGCGGAGTGCAACCCTTGGAGAAAGAGTCTTTCAAGAATGGGGTAAGGCAGACTCAAAGCACACGGGGCATTTCTCTATAACACACTCTCTTTAAAAGGAAAGTTTAAAGGCATTCTTCTGGTGGAATTATTCCCAGATAGGTGAAACAGAAAAGAATTTGAAATATGGAAGTAATAAATATGAACTCAATAAAAATTGTTTAGACTATTTAGACAAGGGGAGTTAAGATGCTAAGTGGATACTTAAAAGTGTAAAGTTTACAATAGCTGAGTTTCAAGATAGGAGAGAGATACTGGAGTCCCTGTTCCAAGGTCCATGTGGAAGATAAAAGAACGGACTTTAAACATTGATGGGTAAGAATCTGTGCTATAATTTCCATGGAAACTACAAAAAATAAAAAGAAAGACTGAGATGATTGTTTATGTTCTCTAAATTATACAAAGAGAACATGAACTGATTTCTCTAAAACATTAATACAATATTTATAACAAATGAGCAAATAAGAGCATTAGAAACAAAATGAAAGCTGAGGTTATTGTCTGTAAACCCCAAACAATGATTAGTTAGGGAAGTAGACTATACACTCGAGTTTCTTTAAAGTGCTCCTACCAATGCTGCTCATGAAATATGGCTAAGCAGTGAACTGTGGAGCAAAGGGCCCTATGGAAGGAAGCCATGATGAGTTGGTGCAGCTACACTGTCAGACAGACAGACAGACATCAGAGCTTTACCAAGACACAGCCCTTCAACAACATAAAATCCTTATGTGTCAGCAGCCTCCAGATAAAAATACAAAGGGGATAGAACTAGATATACAAATTTATAGAATTAGAGACATCATTAAATAATCCTGTTATTAAAATATAAGCACACTGGGGCTGGAGAAATGGCTCCATAGCTGAGCATGCATAACCCTCTTGGACAGGATCTTCTGTTCCCAGCACCACATCCAGCAGCTCGCTCACAGCTGCTTGTAACTCCAGGGGATCCAGTGCCCTCTTCAGGCCTCCACAGGCAACTGCACTCCTGTTCACATACCCACATGCAGACATACACATATAAACATAATTAAAGATAAAAATAAAACCTCCAAAAAATGGCACATAAAAGGTTAGTGAAGATACAGCGTTTTCAACAAGGTTATTTAAAAAAAAAGAGAGAGAGCTGAGACATATCAACAAAGAACAGCAGGACAGATAGATATTTCAAGTGTGCAGTCCACATTCATAGAGATTGAAATTAAGTTTGTCTATTGTGGACATCTCAACTGTGTCACTGGAACATATGACACATCACAGCAGACTTCAAAAGAATGAAATTGCATATACTGTGCATGATGCTTCATATTGGTTATCACCTGATGAGAGTCATCTGGAAGAAGGGCCTCTAAGAATGTCTGGAAGGGTTATCTTGGTTATATTAATTAGGTGGAAGGCCTACACACTTTGGGTCACCCATTTCCCTGTGAATAAGATCCAGAACTATGTAAAAACAAAGAGTCCCATCTGAACATTCACATGTTTGCATAGGTCTCCATGTTCTCTGCTTCTTTTTTTTTTAATTGAAAATTTTTATTATGTGATTTTTACATCATGCACCCTGTTCCCTCTCATCTCCCACCTCCCCTCAGACTCTCCCTCCACCCTTGCAATCTGTCCCTGCATAAAAAACAAAATCTCATTGTGGAAGCTGCACTGTATCTCAGTATGTCCCACAATATTCCCTTTTGTCCACACAATTTACTTGCAAATGTTCATTAAAATGCCTCCTTGGTCTGGTACAAGGCCTTGGTTTCTGATACTCCATCAGTACTGGAACCTTTACTACGGACATGTGATCAGCTCCCTGGAGCACCTGCTCCTGCAAATTCTCTGCCACAATAGACTGTGACAGAGAATTTTCTAGAACTGTGAAACCCTTTCTCCTGTTAGTAACTTTTGTCAGAATGTTTTACAACAGTGAAAGGAAGTGAAATTAAGAGTTATCTATGACTGAGTTAAAATTGATTCAAAAACTGATAAATAATGGGGGAGAACTTCTAAGTGATGCAGCACTAAATATAAATATTAAATAAATGATTTTTAGACAATTTCCAGGGTAATGAGAACCTACTAGTAATGGGAGCAGAGAGATGAGCTGGGCCAGAGAACATGGCAAAGTGGATGTTAGTGGGTTTTAAAAGAGGGACCAAGCTGTCATTGTTCAGCAACACCATGGTCACATGTGTAGTTAATAAAATCAATTGTTACAATTAGAGTTTTTTGAAATGAATGAGTACAAACCCCTACAAATAACCACATTGCCATGTGTCAGCAACAAAGGCAGCAATCAGCCCTCACTTTCTTCATGTGTCACTGAAGACAGCACAGAAATATCAAGAGGACACTCAAGGCATCTATAGGAAACATAAAAATTTCACCTAAAGGTTACAGCATGAATATAAATAAATGAAAAAGTACAATATATTCATAGCTTATAAGCAGTATTTTTAAAATGTCAGTTCTCCCTGAATTGAGCTATGTCCTCAATGTACTCCGTCCATGTGTGCACAGGGGCACAAGTGCGTTCAGAACGTGAATACCACCCCCAATGGCGCAGAGAAACTCACAGTGCCAAAACCAGCTGAGGCTTGCTTGATATGAAATGTATTATAAACATACAGTAATTATGAATGTATAGTATTAAGTACTTAATTATATATTAAGAGATGATAGCAAAAATTACAAGCTACTAAAGTCTGTCTATCTTTGTCCATGCATTACATGTGAACATTGCAAATACCTTGATTTTTTTAAATACAGTGTTAGCTTACATTTCTGTTAATTGATAATAACTAAACAAAGTTTTAATAGATTAAAACTTCAAAGGGAAATGGGAAAAATCAAAATAATAACATTAAAACCCCAAGTAGATATGAGCATTGAAGAATCTCCATTCAGAGATGGCTGTATTGGTGGCAAGCCTGTCACTGGACAAGAAAAAACCCTTACTTCAACTGTAGACAGAATGCTGTCTGAAAAGGACAAAACTTGGAAGCAGGTAAGTCAACAGCCTATCTCTCCCAAAACAGGGTAGGCAAGTCCTTCATAATTCCTGCTTTAAAACTAATGTCTCTCAGAGATACTGGGCTAAAAGACAGATGCTCCAATGTATTGAGAGAAATTGGGGACTGTCCAGGCAGCCAGTTGTCTTTTATTTCTTAGTTTTGAAAGTTGCCTGCTCTACACTTTCTGTATGATCAGATATATTTATCCTTCTCAGGTCTCTGATATGGTTGAAGACTAGATAGTTATTGTCTCACAGTTAAATTTTAAGTTGTTTAGGAATTAAAAGGATGTTCTAGGTCTAAGTAGATGTTTTTAAGTTGGTAATGCAAGTTAGGATGGAAACTGAGTTAGGTATAGAACTTTAAACTCATTGAGATAGATAGAGAATAGAATATTAATATCAGTTACCAAATATGTACGGACTGGACATTGGGAATATATGTTGTACCTTATAAATTTCATAATTCTGGCCTAATTATTCTTATTTTTTTGTATTATATTTATAGTTATAAGAAAAAGAGCCTTTTATTGAACTAAAAAGGGGAGCTGTTGGGTGGAAAAAGATATACTTTAATTTAAAAAAAAAAAGCAAATAGGAGGGTGAAAGGGAAGAGGGTAGGAGGGTGGGACC
Source organism: Lophiomys imhausi (assembly GCA_907164525.1). Lineage (NCBI taxonomy): Eukaryota > Metazoa > Chordata > Mammalia > Rodentia > Muridae > Lophiomys > Lophiomys imhausi. The sequence goes on along the minus strand of CAJQZJ010033200.1, from coordinate 376,698 downwards.
AGGGAGGAGGTAGGGGGCTATGATTGAGATGTAACTTGAAGAAATAAATGTTTAAAAAAAAGATAAGTAGGAAATAACAATTTGCATTTATTTATTTTGCAAGTCCTCATTGAAGGCATTGGATGTATTATTTAATAAAGGATCTTACTGTACAAAAAAAGAATAAAATTTTAAAATGAGACTGGAGATATAGAATTCTATCTTTTTTCTTTTCCTTTTTATTATTTAAAACTAAATAAGAGTAAATAAAATTAGTCTTGACAAAATTATATTTTTACTTTTTCTGAGAGTTCCTTACAAAAATGCAATGTATCCTCATTATATTCACCCCACCCCCCTTGCCCTCTGGCACCCACCTTCTTTTAGCTCTGAATGATTCTTTCTAACTTAGCCCCCAGTGATGATACCATTAATAAAATGATAAGTCCTGTCTTAGTCAGGGTTATTAATGTTACTACGAAACACCATGACCAAAAGCAACATTGGGAGGAAAGGATTTATTTGATTTACACTTCCACATCACTGTTCATCATTGGAGGAAGTCAGGACAGGAACTAAACAGGGCAGGAAGCTGGAGGCAGGAGCTGATGCAGAGGCCATGGAGGGGTGCTGCTTACTGGCTTGCTTAGCCTGCCTTCTTACAGAACCCAGGACCACCAGTCCAGGGATGGCCCCACCCACAATGGGACAGGCCCTTTCCCATCAGTCACTAATTAAGAGAATGTCCTACAGGCTTGCCTATCTATGGCCAGATCTTGTGGAGACATTCTTTTCTCGATTGAGGCTCCCTCCTCTCATGATTGCACCTTGTGTCAGGTTGACAGGAAGCCATGCAGCTGTCTCCTCCAGAAGCTCCTAGCAGTCATTGGCTCTGTAAGAAGGGGTGGAGCTTTATCAGCACCTCATCTACCCGGAGTGGAAAGCCCAATCTGCACCTCGGTGTCAGATCTGGGTAGCTGGGTTTCACAGTAACCATCTAGATCCCTCAGCTCCTGAATGCTTTCTGCCCTCCGTTCTTTGATGTTTTCTGAGACTTTGAGGGGAGAGGCTGGAATACAGATACCCCATTTAAGGCTGAGCACTCATCAGTCACTTACTTTCACCACTTCCGCCAGATAGGAGTTACAACACTAGTCTTGGCCCTCTGCAAAGGAAGCCTCTCCTCCCCAGGCTGAGCCTTGCCAGTCCATGGGGCATAAACACTTAGGCGGCAGGCAGCATGCTGACATATTCATTTAGGGGACAATGGAAGTGTGGTGCTTACTTGGGCCCCCTTTCTGGGTTGTGGCTAGGAGTATAGCATCGAGTGTGTGTTTTCTCCCCTGGATCAGGCCTCAGATACAGTCAGAAACCTGTTGGTTACCCCTAAAACATCCATGTCACCATCACACTAGTGGGTCAGCTTTCCAGCACACATTTTGCAGTGGCACTGTTGGTGAATTATCTGCCCCAGCCACCTACAAAGCACCTTCCAATATGCTAGTCAGCAGGGAGTCACCACATCATTGCCATCTTGATTTCTCTGAGTCCTGTGACGAGGCATCACAGGAATCTTGCGATGCCTTCAATGATACGGTCTTATCATCTAGTCCCATGGCCAATCAAGAGCAATAGCAGTCGTCTGTGTTCTTTTGGGGAGTCCCTGAAATTTCTTTGACCCACAGCTCAGAAGGGGGAATCCTGCACCTGGCATTGGGGTTCTTATTTCAATGCCTCTGATTTCTGAGAACAGCACTGTCATGATACCACCATTATACATTATCATGACACCCCCATTATACAGCACTCCTTAAACCTTTACATTTAATTTTACACTATATATCTAGTTTATAACTAGTGGGTTCCTATATGGTATTTTTGGCATAGTTTTTGTTAAGCTCCCACCAAGGCTCTCATCTCCCCTACCTCCCTACCACAATCCCACTTAAATCTTTTCAAGCTTTACAGTCCCTATGTTCATATTCCATGATGAAAACATTCAATGTATGAAGAGGTAGCCTACAGAATGGGAGAAAACCTTTCACAGCTATTACTCCAACAAATAATTAATGTCTAAAAATATACAAAGAAATAAAAAAATTTTCAAGAAAAAAAACACTAAAAAAATAAGCTTTGGTTCTCAATACAGACTTCTCAAACAAGAAACACTAATGACTAATGGATGGACCTTCTTAAAGTGTTCAACATTATTAGCCTCAGGGAAATAAGAATTAAAACTACGTTTAGGTTGCATCTCACTCCAGTCAGAATGGCTATTATCAAAAAATCAAATCTCATAAAATAAGATGGTGATGAAACTGTGAGGAAAGGACATCCGTATTCACTGTGTGTGAAGCAACAACAACTCAACCTGTGTTGGGAAACATGGAGAGACGTGACTAATTCAAATCATTTGTCTCGTGAAATCATGAGCAATTACTGCTGTGAAATGATGTTCTTAGAATAAAAGGTAGTACTGGCAGGTCATACTTCTAGATCTTTTGGGTGTACTTGGCTGGATCTACACTTATTTGTGGAATGCTCTGATTACGAACTTGTATAAATCACGAACAGTCACTAGATGTTTAACCTGAGTGAGGTAATTTTCTAAAGTCTTTATATGTGTTTTAATTATGTAATCCCTTGAATGACAACCCAGGCACCTCCCACTGTTTCTATTTCAAAGATAGGAAAGCTGGGCCATAGAGAGTCTTCCTGAACTTCCAAGGCCATAGAGCTGCTAAGAGGCTGAGCAGGGCTGAGGCTGGGGGATGATGCTGTAGGGAAGGTCCCTGCCTCACAACAGAGCTCAGGTCTCAAAGCCACATAAATGGCAGGTGGGCACATGGCTGCCAATAATCCCAGCACTCAAGACCCAGAGGCAAGAAATCCCCTGCTGCATGCTGGCTAGGGAGGCAGGCCACTGACTGGTCAGATCTACGTTATACTGAGAGAACCTGATTCAATAAATGAAGTATAAAATAGAGGAAGATATGTCCCCTCCAAATATATGTGCATCCATACCTACACACACACACACACACACACACACACACACATCCACACATATGAACATATAAACACAGTCATACCTACACACACACATACACATAAGAAAGGAAAATTCAAAGAAAGCAGGCCCTCCCCCAGGGAGCATGTCAGGCACCCTGAGTGTGAGCTTGGTGAGGACTGTAATAGAAGTCGAGACAGGAGGAATTTTCTAGTTGGCTGTTTCTTGTCTGTATCATCCTGTCTATTCAGAGAACTTGTGGAGTGCCATATGGCTTTTTCCTCCCTAAAATGACTCCATAAAATTTTCTCATGAAAGGCACAAGTCTAAATTCCTCTTTTAAATTTCTTTCCCAAGACTGAAGAACTGGGACATGAAGGCAGACTAAAACAGACCATGAGGAAAAGGGAGGGAGTTAGCTAACAGCAAGTGAGGTACAAATGAGGGTCAATATGAAATACATGCCCGGGTGGGAACTTTTTAAAGTAAAAGCAAATAACTGAAAAGCTCCATAGAGCCTCTGGCTCTGTGGCCCAGAACTCTGAGAAGATGAGGGGTGCTCTGCTCCTTGAGACAGATGATGCACACAGAGCTCTGAGAAGATGAGGGGTGGTGCTCTGCTCCTCGAGACAGATGATGCACACAGAGCTCTGAGAAG
>CAJQZJ010033200.1:349909-368142 GCA_907164525.1 Lophiomys imhausi | reverse complement strand
AGATAGATAGATAGATAGATAGATAGATAGATAGATAGATAGATAGAGTATAATAACACAAAAAGGAGAGTACCCCTGAATCAGCATCACTCTAACAACAAAGCAATGCAGATAAGACTGCAAACCATTATTTCTCATGAATACGGAGGAAAAACCTCCAAAAAGTATCTGAAGGTGTGGCTTGTGGTAGTATGTGCTTTAACAAGAACCAAGTGTTCAATTTGATCCTCAGCACCAGAAAAAAAAAAAAAACAAAATAAAACAGAATCTTAGAAATTTGAGTTAAATAAATCTATAAGAAGGATCTTATATCATGATCAAATTATAATGGTTCAATTTAAATCTTTTTCTGTCACTCATCACCCTGACAAGTCAAGGAGGGAAACTACCACATGATAACATTAATAGATTCGGAGACCAGTTAGATGAGACCTAGCCATGCACAAGAACAACACTCAGTGTAGTAGGAGTTAGGATTCCAATGTGTGACACCCAGGCTCCTATGTCTGACCACTTGTTCTGCAGCTGCTGCTCTTCTGGAAGATTGGGGAAACTTTGGGTGGAATGTAGAGAAAGCTGACTGTTTCCCACCAAGAGGAGGAAAAAGGTAGAGATGTCCTCCTTCCCTTCTGGGTTTTACTATGATTCTGCACATTCTAGATCAAGCAGTAAGTCTAAGAATGAAAATTAACAAAGTATGTTCAGACTAGAAAAGAAGAGAAAGAGATGTCTGTGTTTAAACACGATAGTGTTGGAGGAGGCAGGGGTTTGTGGGGCCCCGCCACTAAGTGAAGAGCCATGGCTGGGTGAAAACTTCTCAGGGAGGGAGAGATTTTTGATTTTTTGTTTTAAGATGTAGCTCCTGGTGGGTGAACCTTGCTCCCTCCAGTGGATGGTCTCACAGCCAGGAATATATGGATATGACACAGATAGGCTAGCAAAACAAAAAAGAACACAGGAAGTTGTGGGAGAGGGGATTGGGTGTATCTGGGAGGATGTAGGACCAAGAGTTGGGATAAATATGATCAAAATACATTGAATTGAGTTCTCAAAGGATCAATGATAGATATATTGATTGATAGATGATAGATAGATAGATTTGAATTCTCAAAGAATCAATGATAGATAGATTGATTGATAAATGATAGGTAGATAGATAGATGATATATAGATAGACAGATAGATGGATGGATGGATGGATAGATGGATTTTCTTTGTAGTCCTGGATGTCCTGGAACTTTGTAGATCATGCTGACCTCAAATTCAGAGATCCACCTACCTCTGCCTCCAGAGTACTGGTATTAAAGAGATGCAGCACCATGCTTGGCCTTAAAAATAATTTTAAATGTTAATCTAGAAAGAAACACAAAAAACAACAAAAAGGAAAAAAAACCTGTAGAACTAATAAGTGATTAGAGTAAGGTACCAAGGTATAAGATTAATATACAAAATGTAATCACTTTAGAAGCAAACAACTGGAGTAAAGCACTGCCATTTACAATGGTATCACTAAGATGAAATGCACACAGGTTTACAAAACTGAATACAAGAGCATGAAATGAAAATACAAGAGCCTTGAGGTAGAGCTATTCCAAGTTTTCTAAAATATCACCAGACTGACCTCCATAGTGGTTGCACAAGCCTGCACTCCCACCAGCAATGGAGGAGGGTTCCCCTTTCTCCTCAACATTGCCAGCATGTGCTGTCATTAGAGCTTTTCATCTTAGCCATTCTGACAGGTGTGAGATAGAATCTCAGAGTCGTCTTGAGTTGCATTTCTCTGATGATTAAGGATGCTGAGCATTTCTTCAACTGTCTCTCAGCCATTAGGGATTCCTCCTTTGTGAATTCTCTGTTTAGCTCTGTTCCCCATTTTTTGATCGGAATATTTGGTTTCTTGGCATTTAATTCCTTGAGTTCTTTGTAAATTTTGGATATTAGCCATTTGTCAGATGAGGGGTTGGTACTGATCTTTTCCCAATCTGTAGGCTGCCTTTTTGTTTGAATGACAGTGCCTTTTGCCTTACAGAAGCTTTTCAGTTTCATCAGGTCCCATTTATTGATTGTTGGTCTTAGAGCCTGAGCTGTTGGTGTTCTGTTCAGGAAGTTGTCACCTGTGCCAGTGAGTTTGAGGGTTTTCCCCACTTTCTCTTTAATAGATTTAGTGTGTCAGGCCTTATGTTAAGGTCTTTGATCCTCTTGGACTTAAGTTTTGTGCAAGGTGATAAGTATGGGTCTAATTTCATTCTTTTACATGTCAACATCCAGTCAGACCAACACCATTTATTGAAGATGCTGTCCTTTTTCCATTGTACGGTTTTGGCTTCTTTGTCAAAAATTAAACGATCATAGGAGTGTGGGTCCAATTTCTGGGTCTTCAATTTGATTCCATTGATCAACTGGTCTGTTTCTATACCAATACCATGCTGTTTTTATTATTATTGCTCTATACTACAGTTTGAAATCTGGGATGGTGATGCCTCCAGATGTTTCTTTATTGTACAGAATTGATTTAGCTATTCTGGGTTTTGGTTATTCCATATGAAGTTGAGAATTGCTTTTTCCAGGGCTATAAAGAATTGTGGTGATATTTTGATAGGAATTGCATTGAATCTGTATATTGCTTTTGGCAGGATGGCCATTTTTATTATGTTGATCCTACCTATCCATGAGTATGAGATATCTTTCCATCTTCTGATGTCCTCTTTAATTTCTTTCTTCAAGGACTCGAAGTTCATGTCATACAGGTCTTTCACTTGCTTCATTAGAGTTACCCCCAGGTATTTTACATTATTTGTGGCTATTGTGAAAGGTGTTTGTTCCCTAATTTCTTTCTCAGGCCATTTATTTTTTGTATAAAGAAGGGCTTCTTATTTTTTTAAATTAATTTTGTAGCCAGCCACCTTGCTGAAGGTGTTTATCAGTTGTAGAAGTTCTCTGGTGGAATTTTTGCGGTCACTTATGTATACTATCATATCATCTGCACATAGGGATAATTTGACTTCTTTGTTTCCAATTTGTATCCCCTTGATCTCTTTTAGTTGTCTTATTGCTCTATCAAGAACATCAAGTACTATGTTTAAGAGATGTGGTGAAAATAGGCATCCTTGTCTTGTCCCTGAGTTTAGAGGAAATGCTTTAAGTTTCTCTCCATTTAATTTGATGCTGTTTACTGGCTTGCTGTATATTGCCTTTATTATTTCTAGGTATGGTCCTTGTATGCCCATTCTTTCCAGGACTTTTAGCATGAAGGGGTTTTGGATTTTGTCAAATGCTTTTTCAGCATCTAGCGAGATGATCATGTATTTTTTTTTCTTTCAGCTTGTTTATGTGGTGAATTAGGTTGATGGATTTTCATATGTTGAACCATCCCTGCATTCCTGGGATAAAGCCTACTTGATCATGGTGTATGATACTTTTGATGTGTTCTTGGATTCGGTTTGCCAGTATCTTATTAAGTATTTTTGCATTTATGTTCATGAGGGAAATTAGTCTGAAGTTCTCTTTCTTTGTTGGGTCTTTGTGTGGTTTAGGAATCAGAATGACAGTGGCCTCATAGAATGAGTTTGGCAGTGTTCCTTCTGATTCTATTTGTGGAAGAGTTTGTAGAGTATTGGTACTAGCTCTTCTTTGACGATCTGGTAGAATCCTGTGCTGAAACCATCTGGACCTGGACTTTTTTTTTTGGGGGGGGGGATTTTTAATGACTCTTTCTATTTCCTTAGGGGTTATAATAGCTATACCTCAAGACCCATCCATACCACTTCTGGGTATACATCCAAATGATTCCTCACCAAACCACAAGGACGTTTCCTCATCTAAGCCTTATTTGTAATAACTAGAAACTGGAAACAACCCAGATGTACCTCAACTGAGGAATGGATAAAAAAAAAAAACTGTGGTACATCTAAACAATGGAATACTACTCAGGTATCAGAAATAATTAAATCTTTCAACTTGCAGCCAAATTGATGGAATTAGAAAAGCTCATCCTGAGTGAGCTAACCCAGACTCAGAAGGACGCACATGGCATCTATTCACTTATCATTGCATTTTAGCCATATAGTACAGGATAACTATACTATAGCCAATGCACCAAACGGAACATGAAAATAGACTTTGTTATCTGTCAATAAGACACTTTGCCCTAGTGGTGCTGCTTTGTAGGCCCCCAGGGTATGAGGAGGCTCTTGGCCCTCATATGACTGCTGAACTGGGGCAGGGGACTGTTATGTAGGGACACTCAACTCTGGAGGAGTGGGATAGAAAGGAGAGGGGGTAAAGGGTGGGAGGAAAGGGTTGGAGGGTGGGACTGGGAGGGATGGAAAGAGGGTACTGTGATGGAGATGTAACCTGAAGTAATAAAAGTATATAAAAATTTTTAAAAAGAAAGAAAATACAAGAGCATCAAAGGACAAAATAAATGGAGAGAGATTATTGGTAGAGAGTAAGACTTAATACTGTCAAGATGTTTGTTCCTCTCAACCTGATCTACATGTTGAACACAACTCTAATCAAAATCCAAGTAGGCTATTATGTGAATATTGGCAAGCAAGTTCCAGAGTTTATAAGGTGCAAAAGACCCAACACAATGATACAACAGTGAACAAGAAGAACAAAGTAAAAGACTTAATGCTGTACTACTCACAGTTTAACCAGTGCTTCAAGAATGAGAACAGCACAGAATGCAAACCTGCAGACACACAGATAAATGGAGCAAAAAAACAGTCTGGAAACACACCCCAGCAATATAGCCAGTTGCCTTTGATAAAGAAACAGAGTCAATACAATGGAGTAAAGATGTATTTTTCAAACACTTTTAGCCTCCTATCTTTCTGATATTGCCATAGATGCACACACACACACCCCCACACACACACACACGCACGCACACACGCATGCACGCGCGCACGTGTGTGTGTGGAGGGGGGCATCTATATGTGTGAATGTGCAAGAATGTGGAGGTGTCATTCCCCGGGCACCTTTTATTTTGTGGTTGGGTTTCTCATTGCCCTGGAACACCAAGAATAGGCTAAGGTGGCTGCCAGGTAGACTAGGCAATTTGCCAGTCTCTGCCTCCACATTTCTGGGATTACAAGTACATGCTACCTGGATTAGTTAATATGGGTTCTGAGAATCAAATTCAGATACTCATCATTAAGACAAAACTTTACTTAGCCATCTCTCCCGATCCATTGCATTTGTTTTTATAGGCCACGTTAAGAATGTGTGACTGTTTCTTGTCTTGTATCTCCCCTTTTGTTCCTCAGTACTAGTAAAGTAATGTTAAGAGAGACACTTTACTGGTGTCTACAACACACTGAAACCTCTTGGTTCTCTTCAGCAGGAGGCAACCAGCAGTCAGACAGAAACATAGAAAAAAAAAAGAACACCTGTGAAATCCCAATGACCTTGGAGTCCCTGACTCAAGATTAGTGGTTCAGTTTTCATCAGGAATACTTTTTTGTTGTTTGCTTCTTGTCTTCCAGTTTTACAATAAAGTGTATCCATTCTCATCCTAGTTAAAAATTTCCTAGGCAGGTCTGTATTTCAGATTTCTGAAGAACAAAATAGAGATGTTGGAGTCCTGGCCCAGATTCACTTGGCTTCTCTCCCTACAGTAAGCACATTCTCTTCAGCCAGCAAGGTGACAGAAACACGGCCTCCCCCAGGGCCGAGAGGGTGGTCAACCTCACACTGGCTCGGCCTCCTGAAGATGTCACCACATTGACATGTGGACCTCCCTACATTGACAGGAAGAAGAAGCAAGGAGGCCCGGAAGGGAGGGTGGTTGATGCTTGCTGACCTTTCGCAGCTGCTTCCAGCTCTCCTCGATTCTGCAGTTTGGTGTCCTCTTCTCATCACGCCTTATAAAGTCCTCTGGGAATGGCAGGTTTCCTAGACAGAAGTCCTACACTGACACTGGAGCCCTGTCTATATTTAATCCAAATATATTTTATAGCATCCCAAACACACACACACACACACACACACACACACACACCCCACGTCAGTAGGTTCCTGAACCTTTATGAATCTTTTCTGTCTCATCCCAAATATCAGGGAGACATTTCAAAAAGAAATCACTTGGTCTCTAATTAATCAATTAATAAATAGCATCTGCTCATCATTGAAAACAGACAACAACTAAGGCTCCTGTAAATATTATATGGAAAAGTGCATGAAAAGCAACAAGAGTACCCACTACCATAGCATCAGGAACAAACATCCAAGGAGTCTGGCTCCCGAGGAAGGAACCATTCATTCATTCATTCATTCGTTCATTCAACAAATACCTGCTAGCTACGGGAGGGTGGCAAGTGGTACACAGTTGTAACAATAACACTAGGAGACTGAGGCAGGAGGATGGTGCATTCAAGACTAGCCTAGGACATATGGTGAGATTTAGTCTCAAAATTAAAATCCAAAATCTCTCACTGTCTATTCAGAATCAATCAGGTGTTAGAGCAGGCTACAAGGATGCCTACAAAATACAGTGGTCAATATTTCTGCTTTCCTAACAATTTGATATTTTCTGTGTGCCCTACAAGATGAACACTAAAAATAGAAAAACTGTAAGGTTCATGCTGAGTAGATAAAAAAATCTTCATTTTGTTTAAATATAACTATAATAAACAACAAATGTTGCACATTTTATTCTCCTCTTATGCTGATTTCTGTTCTACCAGACCAAACAACCCCAGCTTTGGTCTGGCTACTACAAAACACATTGACCTAGATCTAGTTGAAAAATCTAAAAAGCCCTTAAGGTTTTCTTCTCCAGCCCATACATCTCTGAGGTCACTTACTACTTCCAAGTGTTATTGCAAGTGGCAGTGTGTGAGTGGACACATGTAGATGTGTGAGTGTGTGTGTGTGCATGTGTGCATGTGTGTATGTGCATGTGTGCATCATGGGACTAGATAATAATGAACTAGCCTTAATTACATCATTAGGCAGAAGGCTGTAGGATTCACGCTGTCTGTGGAGACAGATTAGAATTTTACAATGTTATTTTCATTTATTAAACTCTGAATTGAATAAATAAATTCCATTAAAAAGTCCATGTGGTACATTCATCATTGTTTTTGAGTGTTTATAGTCACCCTAAATGCTGAGGTTCCCAGATGAGTGTAGCTTAAGTCTGGCAAATTCCTATCCCCCCAGTTAGAATGTGGTCAGCCTTTCTCTGCCATGGTAGCACACAGGTATTTGGGTTGAATGTTTTCTCTATTTTTTGCATGTTTCACATCTCTCCATGACATTATCCCAGCTCCCCCAAATGATTAGTTACTGTAAATCACAACCACATGCAGAGCAGGTTTGAGATTTTGTTTCCCTCTTTATATATTTATGTCAAGGTGATGTTACGGCCCTAGACAGCATCATCCCGGCCTGTAAAAGGACAGTGGCCAGCCCTGGTCTGGTTTGCTCCTAGTAGAACTATAAGAGAAAAGGAGAACTTTAAAGTCTGGTTTGGGTCCTGAAAAGCCGAAATCATAATCTCAGGCCAGCCTGGTATTCTTGTTCAGTCGGATGACCTCTTGTTCATGTAAGCAAGGTTATAAAATTGTCTCTACCCTTCTAATTAAAGACTTTAGTGGGAACTTTAAGCTACTTAGAGAGTCAGGGTCAGGTTTGCAGCAGCTGGGCCACCCAGGAAAAAGACATCTGTGTCACATTCAAAGCTGTCCCATCCCTGTCTGCAAAGAAAAACACTCTTCTATAAAATCCATCTAGACTGTGTCTCTCCTATGTGATTCTGCCACAGAGGGTGAGCAGAGGTCAATGAGTGAGCTGGGACTTAAGAGTGTTCTACAAGACAAGGTTTCCCTACAAAGAACTACACCTGTCTGTCCCAAAGTGGCTACGCAGGCAGCAGTGGCTCTCATGGATCCAGTATGGACCCTTGTGACGATCTGCCCACTTGGGTTCTCTATGCGTGGTGTACACACCAAGCATGCAAAGTCTTGGGATGGCTCAAGGCATGACTTTCCTCAGAGCCAAGAATCTTGAGGGATGTTAGATCTCCAGATTTGTCTACCTTTCTTATTTATTTTTGTGGTGCTGGGAATGAACCCCAGCCTTGTGCATGCTGGACCAGTACTCTACACCGAGTGCTCCCCCAGCCTGGCATCACTTTCTCATTGACACGCTCCTCCCTTGCAATCCTAGCACCCCCAGGAACTCCAGGTCTTTAGACTGCCTGTGCAACAGCTTGCCTGCATCTGCTCTCCCCAGCAGGACCACTTGCATCTTGGGATCTCTCCCTTCTCCTTGATCAAAAATAACCTACACGTGCTTATGACCCTGCTAAATAAATTGCTAACAGTTATGTTTTGGTAAAATGTGGTCTTAACTAAACTATATTAGGACCTGATAGCCATGAAATGTTGGAAGTTTTAGAAGGCCACCTAAAAGTTTATCTTGCAGAAGAATAAATTTATTTCCTAGGTAATTTAAAAATTCTGTTGTTAACCTTTTCAGCAGATTGCATTTAAATGGTCCTTATCTGCCTCAAGTATCTACAGCTCTTCAGGTGACCACCACAGGGTAACAATAGGGCAGAATAAAAGTTCTGCCAAAAAAACCATAATATATCCCTGCCATGAGGTCCCTCACTGTGAATTAGCCTTCCATGTCGCCTCCAAGCTACTGGTACTGATACAGTGTCATCCCGGCATGAGCTGTGTACAGAGATGCCTGTGGAGGGCCAGCTAAGGACAACATTGTGTAAAAGAATGACACAAGCAAGTAAGATCCATTCAAATGGATTCACACACTGTTTGAAAGCAGGGATTTCACACCCACTTTCAAATTAAAATAAAAGAAGACAACATGTGTCTTGTAAGAATTGATAGATACAAAAAACTAAACTGGTACTCACTGAAAACTCAAAAGGCAAGAACTGATTCAACATCTGACAAAGCAAAATATCACCAGAAAAAAAACTCACTGCAGACAAAAAGCAAGAGTCTGCTCTGATGATGGGAACCTTGGAGCAGAAAACACAGTCATAATGAGCATGAACTCACCAGCAAGAAGCAGCAGCATGCAGAGACATGGACAGTTGGGACCTGCAACTCACAGGCAGGCCTGACGGTGCACACCTGTGATGCCAGCACTTGGCAATCAGAGTTGAGGTTAAGGGAGGAAGGTCATGTTCAAGGACAGCCTTGGCTCCAGAGTGAAACCCTGAGGAGAGACAAAGAACGAGTGAGGAGAAGAGGAAAGGGGGCCTACCCCTACCCCTCTGTCACTTCTCACAGTCCCCTTCTAGCTTTGTGACCTGTACACATACTCACACCCATATATATATATATATATATATATATATATATATATATGCCTGGTTATGATATGAATGAAAAAATGTGATATTTACCTTTCTGAGTCTGGGATACCTCAATTGATATTATAAATTCCAGGTCCATCCAATTTTCTGTAAACTTCATAATTTCATTTTTATTTATGGCTGAATAAAATTCCATCACATGTATGAACCACATGTTCATTATTCATTCATTATCAGTGACTGATATCTAGGATGATTTCCATTTCCTTGCTACTATGACTGCAACAGCAATGAACATGGATGTACAAGTGTCTCTGTGGTGGGACAGAGTCCTTTGGGCATGTGCCCAGGGACACTAACAGCATATTACCATGTGGCCGAGATATACCTATCACTGGCTGTTGCTTGACTCACCCCTCCCCCCATATCTTTCACAAGAGTTCCCCCCCCCCATCAATCTAAGTCCATTTTGGTAGCCATTTTGTCTTGAATAACATAGAAAAGATGAGAACTAGGCAGGTTATTGAACAGTGTTACTGGAAAAATCACTTCCTATATAGAGAAAACTATAATTGCAACTTTCTCCACCCCCATCATTGTGACACTCAGATGGGTTACAAATTAAGAAAAGTGTGAATAGAAAACTAAAAAATGATCATGTCATCCAGGGGTAGTGAAAAACCCTTCAACAAAACTCAAAAAGGGCAAAGAATCAAAGATACTAACTTGGGGACACCAGAATAGAGGGTTTACGTTCAACAAAAGACACTTCACTTGGCAGAGTATCACAGATATATCCCCCCTTGTCTCCGAACACAACAATAACTTCTGCATTTTAGGCAGAAATGTGGCCATTTGGATATACACATTATTGATCTTTCTCACAATGTAATATGGTGCTGTATGTACTTTCTTCCAATGAAATATTAGAAAAGCTGACAAATATAAGGACCTTTGACACAGATGTAAGACGGGAAGTGCATCTTGCCTTCCCTACATTGCTTTACTGATAGCTGGTGACAGTGATACTGCATCTCCTGACCCAGACACACATGCACACACACATGCACGCATGCATGCACACACGCACAGTAACAACGTGCTTCCTGGATGCTATTTGAAAAAAACTTGCTTCTTGTTTGATTAAGATACAGCATCACTACAAATATCAACCACCTTCCAAATGGCACAAGGGCCAAGGGCAATGTGAAGCCTCCACCCACAGGCTGGGAGAATCCACTATCATGTCTAAGTCATGGGGAGACAAAAATAAAACTTTAGGTAGGCAGGTAAAAATAAAATAAAATAAAAAATAGACAAAAGTTATTAACATGCTGTGTACGTTACTTGTCTAATTGCTGTCTCAAAATATGTGACAGAAACAGTAGAAGGAAGAAAACATTGATCTGGCTTATGTTTGAGGGGTCATAGTTCTTCGTGGTGGGGAGCATGGTAGTTGGTTTTGTGACAGAACCAGCTGTCACATCCCTACAGATCATAAAACAGAGCCTGGGTTACAAGTACAGCCATGTTGTGACAGTCAAGGCCCCCAACCCAGCCGTCTGTTCCTTTCAGAAGGGCCACATCCCCTAAAGGTGCCATAGTCTCCTATAACTGCCGAGTCAGCTGTGGACCAAGCACTGGAACATACCAACTGTGGAAGACATCCAACAGTGAAACCCTAACAGTCTAACCATGACCCCACTGGCTCATGATCATCCCAGAATGTAAAACCCATTCAGTTCAATTTCAAGGATTCCTAAAGCCTTAACAAGCCCAGCATTACTCAAAAGCCCAAGAGCTCTGAGATGCAAGGCTGGCTCTAAACTGCTATCGCAATAAAATAAAGAAGAAGATTCTTATATATAATCCTTCCTATATACAATGGCACATGGGAGGAACTCAGGCACAACAAGGAAATATTGGACCAAAGCAAGACAAAACCAAACCCTGCAGCTCCGTGTCTGGCATGTAGGCTTTTGGTGGTATCACCTGAATTCCACTGGGCCTATGCACCCCCACCCCTACCCCGCAGCCCCCTACCCCAGCCATGCAGCACACATGAGTTTTCTTTCATCAGCAGACAGTTCGTACTCTTGGCAAGTTCAATATGCAGATGTCTCTGTTGCAACTTTGAACTCCTTGTCAACGCTAAGCACAGCTTCTCAAACCTCTCTTCGGGGAATTTGACCCTGTCATACACTCTGCTCTGCAATGGTAATTCTGACCATCAACTACACAAGCTCAAGAGTTGCCTGGGAAGAGAGACTCGGGGAGGAATGACTGAGATCAAGTTGGCCTGCGGGTGATTGTCTGAACTGTATTAATTGATATGGAACAACCCAGTCAACTGTGGATGGCTTCATTCCCTGGAGAGGACACCCAAACCTGAATTGAAATGGAAAAATCCAGCTAAGCACAAGCCAGAAAGGAAGCACGTGCACACACATTTCTCTCTGCTCTTGACTGTGGGTGCGGTGTTCCTGCCTTGACTTTTATCTGCAAGGATGCACCATAGCCAGTAATTGTAAGCAGAGATAAACCCTTCTTTCCCCTAAGTTGCTTTTTGCCAAGGTATTTTATCACAGCAACAGAAATGAAAGTAGAACTCTTCCCTTTGTTGGCTTTTCACTGGGACTGTGGCACAAGCCTTCCTTGCATTCCGAAGCCGGTATAAGCAGGAGCAGGTGGGTAACGCCATGTTCTATTGCCAGCTCAGAATATAACCCTGACCACACAACAGCCGCAGCCTCCAAGTACCCACACAGCCAACCTTCGCCCTGCGGTCCTGCTTGGGAGCCTAGGGGTTCTGTACCCTCAGGGATTCTCTCTTTTGCTATTATTCTTTTACACTGATTGTGTGTTTAACACCCTGGAGCCTTAGTGGGATTTTTGCCCTGCAGGCTCCATTCACATTGTCTCAATGTTAAGTGAAAAGGTCTCCCTAATGGTTGTAATCTCTTCAACAGCTGCTTGGCCAGCAGCCACTTTAACGGTGAATGTTCATTTACAGCTATTTGTCCAGAGCCATAGCCACCTTGTCCCCAACTTTTACATTTTCACATCTTCCTACTCTTCATTTTGCTCAGAAATTTCACGGTAAATGTGGCTAAAGGCGACCAGCAATGACCGTGCTGCAAACTGGACACTAGGCCATCTTGAAATTTCCTCCACCAAACAAATTAATCTACTTGATCTTTAATGGAGCCTCGCTTGAACTTTTAGGGCATGGGCAGAACTTAATCATAGACTGACAGAATACAACACAAATGACCTTCAGCCTGATCTTCTATGGCATTCTCATTCTCCCAGAAACCTCAGAGCCTGGCCTTCACGGTCTCAATGTCTACCAGCATTCTGATATTCTGACCTCCCTGGGAGTGACTCCCCTAAAGCTTCCCTTCTGGTGAGGCATTTCTAGCCAGCAACTCCAAGCTCTTCACTTTCCTCATGGAACCCGCTTCCAAAGGTGTATGAAACACAGTCAGCAACGACTCCACTTCTTGCTACCAAGTTTCTGTATTACTTACTTTCTCACTGTGACAAGGTACCTGACAAAAGCTACTTGGGAGGCGGCGCTTTATTCTTTCTGCCTCACAGCTTTAGTGGCTAGAGCTCAAAAGGCAGGAGGGACGGCACCCTGGCTGAACCAGCTGCATCAAGAGTGGGACCTTGTGGTACAGATGGCTCACCGTCTGGCACGTCAAGAAGCAGAATGTTCAGGCCAGAAGGATTCAGCGACAAGTGTTCAGGCTTGTCACCACAGTGACCTACTCCGACCAGTGAGGCCCCACCTCCTAAATTCTTCAAGACTTCCCTGAAGAGCGCTACAAGCTAGAAACCAAGTGCTCAAACCTATGCCCATGTGATTATTTAAGAAGAAATTTAAAAGATTTTAAAACCTTTAAAAGATGATAAATTGTATCAGTCACTAGAGGGATGAATGAAAGGATAAATTGCCACTTGCAGCCACCAAGCTGGCCAATATAGAGTAAAGCCGAGGATGTATGGATTTAGGAATGTCATGGTGCCCTAGGTGGGGGTGTGGATGCAGCCATCCAATCTGGCGAACACTAAGGTGGGTATGTATATATGCTTCAGCCCTGCGATCTGACACCTTAGCAGATACGCCAAGAAAACTACCATGCAAGCCCAATGGGGATAGGATGCTGGGTTGTTCCTGGCAGTGTGGGAATGGGGAGTCTGCAGTTTCTGGTCACATGAGTAATATGTGGGATGCTGTGTAGTTTAACTTGATAACACGGCAGCCTCTGACGTCTGAAACCTTCAGAACCTTTCAGGTACCCGTGCTCTTCTGCAGGGACCTGGCAAGTATTTAATATGACCATTACTTTTTTAAAGGGGGAAACTGAGAACTGATCTTTGGTTCTATTATTTTCACTTTACCGAAGTGAGTGGATACAAAAGTAGACAACTTGGCTGAAGAGATTCCTCAGTGGGTGACGAGGTACTTGCTGCCAAGCCTAGCAATGGGAGTTCAATCTCTGCGATTCACATGGTGGAAGAAAATAATGGCCTCTGGCAAGGTGCCCTCTGACCTCCACATGTGTGACAAAGCATGTTGTTCACATACAGAAACACACACATTCACACACACTAAATAAAGGTTAAAAGCAAGAAATTATAAGAACACAAAATATATAATTAGAGAAATAAAGATTGTGATCATTTTGTAGGTACAGATTGATGTTATTTCCTCCCCTCCCACAGCTAGCTTTGCTGTGCTGTGTATAACCAAGAGTCACAAGGGGTGGCTGTATCAGAACTCTGCCTAACTCTGGCTCTCTTGGTTTCAACGCTCTGCCTGAGCCAGCTATCTGTTCATGTTCACATTGACTACAAGAGGTTCCGTCCCCTCCCCGTTCTGCCTTTCTCCCTTGACAAACCTGGGGAAGCGAGGCGGCACAGGTGTGCACCCCTCTGGGTCTCAGGCTGAGAATGCAGCAGTAATTCCTGGGGGCTCTCACTCAGCCCCACAGAGATATCACATGAGCCTGGTACTAGGTCCCAGTCTGTGGTAAATTGCACAGCAGGCTTGTTGGGGTGGGGGCAGGCTTCCCTAACCCTTCTCCTGGCTGCCTTTCCCATAGCTTGCCTGTGAATCCTCACAGGGTTCAAAGGAAATTGCTTGATGAGGAAATAAACTGATGAACAATGTGATGACAATGGTCTCTCTAGGTTTCATCTCCTTCGCTTTTTCCCTCATGGTCCCCCAATGCCACCAGCCCACTGGACTGAGATGCAATCTTCCTCCACAACCATGTAGATCCTGATTATGCCCGTGGGATGTGACTGAATCACGTCAGAAACTTCAGACTGAGTTTGTTCAATACAAAGAGAATATGCATAAAAATAAACATAAAATACACAAGGAAAACGAATTACCCATCCGATAGAGTGGACATGGTTTGAGGACATGTCTGTTCTAAGAAAACCACTGAGACTAACCACTTTACATCCAGCCCAGCCCATTCCCTTCCTTCCAAAACACTCTATCCATAAATATTTTTAAATAATTCCTGATAATCCTAGTTTTTCTCAGAGTATCCCGTGTCTTCACAGGAAGACTAACACTGGAAATTGAGTCATAAGTCAATGAAACACTGACTTCCGTCAAGGTAGGAGGGGGCATCAAGATGGCTCAGCAGGTAAAGGGGCCTGCCACCAACACTGATGGTCTGGGTTCAAATTCAGGTACCCACAAAATACCTACAAGTTGTTCTCTGACCTACACACACACACACTGTGTGTATACATATACATGTTGTTATATACATGTTGTTTTAGCTCTATAGACTTATCATATAGGATATTTATATTCTAATTAGGTACAAAAGCATTTCATTCATATATAAGGAAATAAATCACAATTACAAAACCAATCTCTTGTAGTGGAAATGCGTAAAAAAAAGTTTATTGTCAAAAATTCTGCATTAAGCAGGCAGTCTCCCCAGCAGCCCCTAAAGAATGTGAGTGAGCTTGCGCAGCTTCAAGATTCCCGGGAGTATTATCCAGTTGCTTTCATCCTTGTGAGAATGACCACCTTGCAGTACGAGGAGCTGTATTTAATTTTCTTCCATGTTTTAGGGTTTGCTAATTTTACTCACATTTCTTCCTAACAAGGTTGTTTTACCTATAACTAACGTGGACATTTTGTTCCAGACAAGACATAACACTGCTAACTAATTCTAAGTTCTTTTAGGCTTGTAAACTTGTGAGCCTTGCAGTCTCAGAATGGTGTATATTTTTTAAGCTAAAGTTGGAACTAAAAATGATTGCTAACATTTGATTTCGTCAAGTAATTGAAAAGCAAAATGCATCAGTGATTTGATTTCACAATATAAAGAGTTTTTTATACATTAAAAATCCTCATCTGAACAAATTAAGCAATAAATTCAGTGTCTCCTCATTTCTCTAGGGAATACTAAGAATATTAAAAATCATCACTGGGAAATTTCCTTAATCAGAGGTAAGGAAATTTTTCAATTCTTAATAAATATTTCCCTGCCAAGTTTTTAACTCCATTAAACATATCTGTGACTTCTTAGAAGTGACAATACATAACAGGCTGGACTCTAATATTTTGAAACTATTTTACAATTTAAGAACAACTTTGAACTGAGCATTTGTTTATGACGCTTTTTAACTGCTACAATAGCTGAGCAGGAACTGCTGTAAAATATCTTTATTCTCTTGAACTTAGAAATCACTTTTCTTGTCTTATGTTCTTTCCATTACAGCCAAAAGGAAGCTATGTGGTCCACATTCAGTATCCATCCCAGGCCAGGGTTAATATACATGTTACTTTATACTTGACCCAAAAGGCTGAGAAATGGTGATGATTATTCTTTATAATCACTAGCCTAATGGACAAAATAAACCTTCAGACTCACCGTAGCTATCAATATAAATGTCTTCACTCATCACACCGCTTTCTGGTTCATCTTGGAAAGTACTTTCTATGAATAGACGGAAAAAATGTTTACCATTTTAAAAAATCCCGGTGAAGTTCCTTCCTTAATAGATGTTGTTCTTATGTGTATTTTAGGCAGGAGTGGCTTAGAATTTTATTGTTACCTGGGCAGCAAACATAACGCTACATAGAATTAATGAGCTGCTCAAACTAGACCCCGGGGCACAACAATCAATGTAAGATGTTATAAGGAAGCATTGATTATGTTAAAACAAAGGACATGACTTTGATAGCTGTTGGGTCTGAAATGCAGTATTTGACTTTCAAAGCAGGCAAATCAGCAGCACCAAACAGAGGGCTCAAGCAACAAAGGATGGCGAAGTTACAAAGTCTCCGTTAATCAATGACGAATTCAGTACTTGTTGCTACAATTACAAAGATAATAGTTCCTTTATGTCAGTGCCTTTGGTTGTGCAGCTGTAAGAGAGCTTTGAAATTCAGCATTTCAAGGAATAGAAATTAATAGGAGGTCATTTCTACCAGAGAAATTTTAGGGGCCCATCCTCTCTAATCATCATTAAAAACTAAATCCGTAGGAGAAGAGGCACTTTACTGATTGTCAAGTGGAAGCTATTATTCATTTGATGAAGCTCTTGGCACTGTGCCATTGATTCTGCCTCCAGCCCGCTGCTGCTTCTCCTCCATCTCCTGCAATCAGGGTTCTTTCTGCCTGCCAGGAGCTATTTATAGAACAGGAGGGTGAGGGGGGGAGAAAAGCTGATATGTTCTCTTTCTTGAAAAACAACTTTCAAACTTTGTAAGTACAAATCTGTTTTTTCTTGTCACCAGATTGTGTGTGCTTCTTCCATGAGCGCAGAAGGTCCAGGACGCTGATTTCCAGACTAGAGCCCTTCCTCAAGATGACAGGCAAGTTGGAGGAGTCGCAGGCTACAGCCTGGCTGCCTCTGGTTCCCCAGGATTAATAGTAGCAAACCTGTACACTGTCCTGAGTTCACAGTACAGTCCTGTCTTCTCAAATTTCTATAATATTTCCTATTCTGTATATTTAAAAGAGAGAGAGAGAGATGCTCTCAGCTTGCTTACTCTTACTGTGGACAATCGCAGTTGGCAAAAATATTGACAAAACAAACAAAAAACAAAAATCCCACAAAATACAAATATAAATATTTATGGGCTTAAATATTTAAGGATTGTCTCAAATGAAATTAACACTTAGGTTTTTGAATCATTCTCCATCAGCTAGTGTGATGCCATAATCGGTTATTTTGCATTTAGATGTGGACCCGGTGTTCAGGGGTCATCCACAAATATTTTCAGTACCTTGAGTTGCAGTTGTGAATATATCTTAAAATTTAACGTCCTCAGAATTGTCATCTGAGGAATGTTTCTGACTTTTCACTTAAAATGCTGTATGCTTTAAAATAATATGTAGTGAAAACAAAAATAAAAAGCATGATTTGAAATATTTAAGGACAACTGTAGTAATATTTTTGTCTCCTAGAATTTAATTTAACAAAGGAATTGTTTTTCAGAATACAAGATAGAGTATCCTTTAAAATACATGAACCTGCCAAAATCACCTAGCTGTGAATTGCCTGGTGCTGCTTCTCTGGAGAAAGTTAGTTGATTGTCTTGCTAAGTGTTGTTTTCTTAGCAAAATGCTTTTTTAAGTAGTCACACAGGGTTTGTCATAAATGTTTGGTTACCAAGTGAACACTGAGGATTCTCTTCGTCGTTAAAACAATAAAGGATTAGCCAGAGGAGTCACTGTAGAATAGCTTGAGTTAGCAGAAGGGACAAGATCAAGGGTTTTGTTTTTGCTCTAACATCACAGAAAAAAAAAAAAAAACCTGTTATTTTTGTCATTGTTGTTTAGATGGGGATTGTGTTGTGAAGTCTGACCCTGACACAAGCTCCTGGTCGGCCTCCCAGGAGCTAGTGCCCACCCTTGCAGTAACTGGAAGACTCAAGCACCCACACCAG
>CAJQZJ010033200.1:313296-349215 GCA_907164525.1 Lophiomys imhausi | reverse complement strand
ACAGTCCTGTACTCCTGGCACATCCGGCGCCCTAACTGAAGGACCCCGTTTCAGAATTGTTGCAGCTACTGAGCACTCACTCATAATACGTGTATCAATCACTATGTTGAATGACTTTTCATCCTTTATCCACCAAAAACAAGCAAACATGCAGAGATGGGGGACTGCAAAGATGGCTTACCACTTTAAGAACACTGGCTGTTCTTCCAGCGGACCAGGGTTCAATTCCCAGCTCACAACCACTGTAATTCCTGTTCCACAGATCCAACGCCCTCTTCTGGCCTCTGCAGACACTGCATGCACATGGTACACAGACATACACGCAGACAAAATACACACACACATATATATATAATAAAAGTAAGTAATGTTTTAAACTTTACATATTTCTTTTTTAAAAGAAGACCTGATGCCCTCTTCATGTGCATGTATCCCCCACATACATGCACATACATGCATGTAGGCAAACACTCATACACATAAAATAAAAATCAATTCATCTTTTAAAAGATAAATAGGTATTTGAAAACAATATTAAAATATTTGTTCAGGTTATAAAGATAACAGCTACAAATTTAAATACATCCCTTCCAACCCCAAAAATTTCAGGCAAGTCTTCCGCTAAGACATGCCAGCATTTACTGCATTTGTTTCAGAACTATTAGATGGCTGCCTTACCCATGTCATTGCCTAATATTAGTATTGCTTTTGACATAAGATACATTATGAACCAAAGGGGCAAAGGGCCCTGGCATTGGGGAACGTAAACCCCAATTGAAGTAGACAGATGGTAAATATGATAAATAACAACACAATACGTAAGTGAATATATGGTATGCTGTAAGGTTAAGGTTCACTGAGAGAAAATTAAATTCAAACTTTATTTCCTAACAATTTCAGTTACTTAATAAGAGGGTGAAATGTTTTACCTCAACTCGTATCATTTAAAGGGGGGGTTCCAAGGACTTTCGTTAAACAGATACCCAGAGAGGAACTGTGGAGCATG
This sequence comes from Lophiomys imhausi, assembly GCA_907164525.1. Taxonomy (NCBI): domain Eukaryota; kingdom Metazoa; phylum Chordata; class Mammalia; order Rodentia; family Muridae; genus Lophiomys; species Lophiomys imhausi. The sequence continues at coordinate 348,209 of CAJQZJ010033200.1, read as the reverse complement.
ACAGAGTCAGGAGGACAAGACGGCCCTTTGAGGTGAAGGGACACCTGGTCTCTATCACAGAGAGGTAGGCATATTTCCAAACCTGTTATTTTGAGCATAGGGCACACACATAAAAGACAGAGCTGGTCTCAGTGATTGCTCTTGGGGAGCACAGCGACTATGCATAAATCACTGGAAAATTGGGGGTGGCTGGATGACAATCACCCACCCAGGTTTCCAGGGACTGGCATGCCAAACCCTACACACCAAGGTGGCTAAGACAGAAATAAACACCCATCATTAAACTTTAGTGGTTTAATAGTTATCCTTCCTCCTGGGGAGATGATTAAGCCTCACACAACAGAACTCTGATCAGTGAGTTTGCTGGGCATCTGAGTAAAGTGAAATTATGTGGGGAAAAGATGGAGAGAGTAGAGGCAACAGAGGCTGTGGAAGACTAGAATGGGAAATGACACAGCATGTGCGGATTTCTCTGCTCCTCTTTCTCAACCAGGTTTTGGCCTGACAGTCACCCCCAGACACTAATCAAAGCAATCAGCCATATTGAGGACTAAACTCTAATGTCATGGACAGCAAGCAATCCTCCCTCACACCAAACCTGAGCTAAGGCTGCATGGTCTCCCCTATGCCATTGGGGCTTTCCCTCTTCCTGGTGCATGTGCTTCACTTTCTCAAAGGGCACAAAGAGAAACTTTTGTTGATTTGGCACAATTATGGCCTCAGAGTTATTATCCAGGTAAACCCTGGTCAGAGTTCTTCACAGCAGCTGAAAAACCCCAAGCACCTTCCTCTTGGGAGAGCTTCATGGCATGATATCAGAGCACATTCCTCATCACTGACTGCATCTGAGAAGCAAATTGGCCCCAAGATGATGTTAAGTTCTCTTTAGGTGACGGCACAGTGATTAACCAACTCCAAGTAAGTCCCTGACTCTCAAACGGGGTCCTGATGCTTTCTTCCTACTCAGAACGTCTCCCAGCAAACCAGAAAGTCTTATTCTTCATTCCTCGGTCCTCGATCTCAAGGACACATCACATGCCTAACAAGCCATAATGCTCAGTGGACTGACAATAGAGATAAAAGGTGAATTTCAAATATGATTTTTCTATTTTTGCCAGGGTACAGAGACACTATATATATAACTTTGGAGTTCCCTGAGTTCATTATGTATCCTACAGAAGGAGAAGTGACCAAATTCATCAGGTTCCACGCCTTACCATTTCTTTTAGATACACTTCTTTCTTTTACATCATAAAAACACCACTTTACTCTCTAGCTAACGTATAGAATGGAAAAGTGAATATATGCCTTCTGCTTTCATAACACTCATTTTTTTATGTGCTGAGGTTTGTATTTTACTGTGGTTTGAGAGGGAATTGGGGATTTTTTTCTTTCTAGAGAGACACTGTGTATCTTTCTCTCTTGAGCTGTAGTTTGACCTATATTTGTCAGACCCATCAAAAGGGAAAAGTTTAGTCAAGAAGAATCGAGAGTGAAAGCAGATAAATCTACAGCAAGAGACCTGGAGAGATGCTGAGGCTGAAGAGACGCTGAGCAGAAACTTGGCTAGCTCATAGCTGTCCTCAGGGAAGGACATGAGAAGCGAGCTCTCTTTCCTCCAGCCCTCCTGGAAAGGGACAATTATACTTTGCTCTTCCAGAAAGTTGCTTGGAGAAGCCTGCATGACCTCTGTTCTGTCCATCCATGGATAACGTGTCACCTGACACAACACCAAATAATCTAAAGAAATTAAACTGTGGAGGTTTCTCTTGGAGGACAGATATGTAAACCACACAAGTGTGTTACCTTCAGTTCACCTGCTCATAGATGCTGTGCACAACATTGGTTAGTGATCAGTGGTCAGAGATAAACACCTCTGGATGTGCCTCTTAGAAAGATAAAATGGCCACAGGGAGAAACAAGGGGGCTCAACTTTTCAACTATTCCTCCCGCTGAGGGTGTGTTGAGGCTGTGGCAACCTCAGCCTCAGAGTCCCTTTGTTTCCTGACCACATTTGAGCGTTGCTTTTGAAACTCTAACTGAGGCACTGCCGGGGCAGATGCCCGCCTATCAGCGCAGATCATCAGACCTGGAACATAATTGTTTTCATGTTACCTACCCACTAATAATGTGCCTGTTTTCCTGATCCTAAAGTAAAGTTTAAAAGGGATTTCCTGCCCCACAAAATTGTTATTTTGGATAGCCTTAGTCCTGTAAATAGGCAAATGCTTATGGAGTTAATTTTGAAATGCAGCAAAAATTCACATGTCCCTAAACACAGCTACTTTTCCCACCATATATCTGAATTGAAACCAAGTAGTCCATCGGGACCTTTTGGATTGAGTCCTAATGTGTGTTAAGGGTTAATACAAACACATGCCTTTTTCCTAAGAGTAAAGTTTGGAGAAATGAGCAGAATTCACATTTCAAAATGAGAAAAAGGAGTAGATTGGAATATCCTCTGGGAGAAAAAAAAATCAGATCCTTAAATAGTAATGAAAGAGTAAAGCTGACAATAGAATAGAAAGTTGGGGGGAAAAAGCATTCTAACATAATAACATGATTAATCTAACCACTTTATTTAGGTCGATGAAATGACATAGGAAAAATCCTCTTAATGCCTTGAAGGGGCCATACTTAAAGCTACATGTCTCAGTGCTGAAGCATGTCTTGGCTGAAAGTCCCATTAGTTCATTTTTCTCAATCATTTTCTTTGATGAAACAAAAAAAGAAAATCTCCCATATGCCATTCAGGAGGCAGTCTAGCCTGCGAGGACTCTTGTTAGAGCCAAAGTTAAACATGTGCCTCCTAAGCATCTGCTTCATGTGCTTTAAGAGGCATCCTCCACACACTTAAGGCAAAGACTAATAATCTATCTCCAAACCATGTCCCTAACATCTAAGGAACAAACAGACTGCCACCTGTCTAGGATTTGAGCTTCATGGACATGCTCACTATATCAAAGCACCCAGGGACATAGGCATTCAGGGGTTGAAGACAGAATCAAGAGGCTTCTACAAAATCACGATGCAAAAAAAGGGATCAAGCCCTCTTTGTTCGTTTACAATTCTAAAGACCTTGGTGAAGGAAGCCTAAAATTGCTGATTTCTAGAAAAGGCCCTGTAAAGGGAAATTTAAGGAGAAGGAACATTTCATGGGGTTTTGTGTGTTAATAGAAATTGTCTGCAAGGTGCTCTGAGATTCAAAGATTAAAGACGACTGTGAAGCCTTGTGCCGTGCTGACACTTCCAACTGCTTTGAGGATAGAAGTGGCCTTCACAGCTGTTGGCAAGGAATTCTTTCTACATTTATTGTTTCCTTGTGTCAGTTACTCCAAGAAGAGCAGTGACATTGCATTTAAGCTGAGCATAAAGATCACAGGGGAGCATGCATGCAACCTACTGATTTTCATATACTCTGGAGGGAGTTGTTTTTTTCCTTTAAGATATGTGGGGTGACAGATTTTTAAAAGAAGGAAAAAAGAAAAAAGAAAAACCCTGTCTGCACTGCCAGTCAAGGACACCTTCCCCAATCAACTTAGATTCTCATATCCCATAACAAGATAGACATTGTCATCTTTGCTGACTTCATAAGGAAGATGTTCTGGTGAACCGGCTAAAATGTGTGGTTGTGTCATTAAAGCAAGTTATGGTGACCCTCCTAAGGGCTGGCACTCCTAGTGTGTGAACCTCAAGTTTATTCATTGCCGGATAGTCACTAAGAAAACTGGGAACAAACCCCAGGTGCTTCCCAGGAATATTAAACTATGACCATATTGTTTGAACAAGGGTGTTTCTTCACTCGGACTCAAATCTGTGAAACTCAGGCTCCACGGAGTTCAGGGTGTTGATGTTGATGTTCTTCACGTGCTGTGTTTGGAAGTCTGCCTAAGCCAGGAAGGTGACTTTGTGTTCATTCCACAGAAATGTTAGTCCAGTAAAAAGGAGGAAGACAGTTATGCAATGACACGTGCTCTTCCTTTTCTGTCTGAATCTTCTGCCTGTGAAGGGAGGACAGTTTGTTGTTGTTGTTGTTAAATGAAATGATCATAGGAACTTGAAACAGTCAAAAGTAGCTTTCCATCACATTTAACTATCTCCCTAGTTGCATGCTTCTCTTAGATTTGGCTATGCAACAAACTACCCCAAAACTTAATGTCCTAAAAGAATATACAGAACTTGGAAGTTGTTCAGTGAGTAACACCACATAATATGTGGACTGGGTCCAAAGCCCCAGAAATGACATGAAAAGTCAGTTATGAAGGTGCGTGTCTACAACCCCAGAACTCTTATGGTGAGACGGAGGCAGAGACAGGACAATTCCCAGAAACTCCAGCTAGTGAACCTGGCAGACACAGTGGTGAACAAAAAAAAAGCCTATCTCAAGTAAGCTAAAAGCCAAGGACAGATACCCAAGTGACTTCCACATATATACACCATGACACACTCAGGTCCTGCATTCACATACACATACAGACATACCTGTGCACATATCCACACACATGTGCTCACGCTCACATGCTTTTTGAAAAGAATATATTACTTGTAACTATTCTGAAGCTGAGCTGGCTGCCTCCCTGGCTAACCTTCTCTGCCCTTACTCAAGGACTATGTCTACCTGGAAGCTCAGCCGGGGGTGTGTCAGTATTTAAGGTGAGGAGATAAACTTTGTGTTCATAGGAGACATCACACTATGGAAGTCCATGAATGTTGGAAGAACCTATCTACCTGGAGTTCTCAACATTACCCCATGTAGGACACTTTTCAACAAAATAAGAAGTGAGTCTTACTACAGTCGCCAACATGGCTTTTCTTTCTTGTGTGTGTGTGTGTGTGTGTGTGTGTGTGTGATTTATAATATAATTACATCATTTCCCCCTTCCCTTTTCTCCCTCCAAACCTTCCCATTACCCTTCCTTTCTCTCTGTCAAATTCATGGACTCTTTTTTCATTAATTGTTGTATGTATATATTCCTAAGCACATCTAAATACATAACATATTTAAAAGCAGCCTAGGTGACAAAAATTAAGCCACGTTTGAGAATCCCTACTTTGTCATTCCATGATGACACCTCAGTAGCTGCAGAGTGAGGTTACTCAGCCCTCAGGAATTCATGTGAAGATAAAATAATGAAGCTTGAGCTAAAATAAAAGCTGAGCACATCTGTGACCCAGGAGACTCCTGAGAAGCTCACCGTGTGCAGGTTAGCAGTCACCTGGACCTATGCAAGCACACCCAGGCCCTGGAAGTCATGGGTCAGTCAGCTGACCTGACTGGAAATGCTGAACAAAGCATCCAGAGAGGCCTGTCCAACTGTTTGCAGTGCAAAGAAGCAGCCATTGGGCTAGAGCAATGAATGGTTCAGGAGGTAAGAGAACCTGCTGTTCTTAAAGGACCCAGATTCAATTCTCATCACCTACATTATAGCTTACAACCTTCTTTAAATCCAGTTCTATGGTATCTGAAACCCTCCTCCTGATTCTGAGGGCACAAGGCACACATATGGTACACAGACGCACATGCAACCGAAACACCCATACACATAGAGAGAAATGGATTGAATTTTTTTCTTTAAGCAGCAGCCAAGAAGTCTGCTGTGAGAAGCTCTAGATCCTAGAAACAAGCTGACACATTGAGTCATCTTAACTCCACGAAGCAGCTAAGAAGGTCTCTTAGTGCAAGTCAGACCCTGGAGGGAGGACATGCTGAGTCAGTACCCTGTTTGGTCCTATTGGTACAGTGCAGCCCCAGCTCTCCCATGTATGGATAGGCACACCATCCCACACCTAAACAGAACTAAACCAATCTTTAGAAACTAGTAGGCATCCACACTCACAACTGACGACAATGTATCCAGATCAGGCAATGAAATCATCTTACCTAGAGGAGCTGTATCTCAGCTTGCCTGCAGCCACATAATCCTCAAGCCAAACAGAGGGGACAACCTCAGTATCACCAGCATGACTGGTTACAGCTCAAGAATATCCACTGACCTCTGCTATAGGGTGGACCATCCACTGACCCCTCCTATAGGGTGAACCCTCCACTGACCCCTCCTATAGGGTGAACCCTCCACTGACCCCTCCTATAGGGTGAACCCTCCACTGACCCCTACTATAGGGAGGACCCTCCACTGACCTCTACCATAGGGTGGACCCTCCACTGACCTCCACTATAGTGTCCACCCTTCACTGACACCCCACTATAGGGTCCACCCTTCACTGACACCCCACTATAGGGTCTACCCTTCACGGACACCGCACTAGAGTCCACTCCTTATTGACAACCCACTATAGTGTCCACTCCTCACTGACACTCCTCTACAGGGCTCTTACTTCTCTTCCATGGGGTTCACCTAGAAGCAACAACATGACAGCTCAGGATGCAGTGCCAAGAGGAAGACTTTGCAATGACATCCCTGTCCCAGTTGGCTTTCTGGGGCAGTGACAAGCACAGTGAAGGCAGGAACTCATGCAGCATAGGAAACTGGAGGTAGAAACTAAAGCAGAGACCTCGGGGCAGGGCATCTTATGCCTTGATTCCTGGCTTTCTCATCCTGCTTTCTAATAAACCCCGGGCCGCATGTGTGGGCATGGCACCGCCACTGTAGGCTGGACCTCCCACATCAATCATTAACGAAGACAATGTCCCACAGACTTGCCCACTCGCCAATCTGAGAGGAGCATCTGCTCAGTTGAGGATCTAGCTTCCCAGATAACCAGAGCATATGTTAACAACAACAAAAACAAACAAACAAACAAACAAAATCTAGCCTGCAAGACTGATAGTCTATTTAAAACCAATTCTGGAAAAAGAGAAGTAGAGGGTGCATGGTAATGTGAGACTTCTAGGAGAATAAAATAGCCTCTAGCAAAAGACTCCAAGGAAATTAGTAAATTGCCTAAAGAACTCAAAATATTTTTTTGAAACTTAATATCTACAGGGGAATACAGATATGTGGCATACACAAAATTAGGGTTTTTTTCCTTTTTTAATTATTTTTCTTTTTTAAAAAATATTTATTACTTCAGGTAACATCTCCATCACAGTAACCTCTTTCCACCCCTCCCAGTCCTGCCCTCCCACCCTCTACCACCTATCCTTTCCATCCCACTCCTCTGGAGTAGAGTGTCCCTACATAACAGTCCTCCACCCCAGTTCAGAAGTCATATGAGAGCCAAGAGCCTCCTCATACACTGGGGGCCTACAAGGCAGCACCACTAGGGAGAAACGTCTCATTGACAGGTAACAAAGTCTTTGCTCCTGTTCCCTTTGGTGCATTGGTTGTAGTATAGTTATCCTGTACTATATGGCTAAAATCTGACTATAAGTGAGTAGATGCCATGTGCATCCTTCTGAGTCTGGGTTAGCTCACTCAGGATGAGCTTCTCTAGTTCCATCCATTTGGTTGCAAATTGCATAATTTCATTGTTTCTGATAGCTGAGTAGTATTCCATTGTGTGGATGTACCACAATTTTTTAATCCATTCTTCAGTTGAGGGACATCTGGGTTGTTTCCAGTTTCTAGCTATCACAAATAGGGCTGCGATGAACATAGATGAGGAAACTTCCTTGTGATTCGGTGAGGAATCATTTGGATGTCCCAGAAGTGGTGTGGCTGGGTCCCAAGGAAGAGCCATTCTAAGTTTTCTAAGATATCACCAGACTGACCTAATTAGTTTTTAAAAGAGTGATTATAATAAGAAATTCAGCAATGAGATAGTAATCAAAAGGGAAAAAAAGCTCTGATAGTTATCAAAAAATACAATAAATAGCATTAAAATCCAGTTGAGAATCTCAACACCATAATAGATTAAGCAGAACAAAAAAGTTTCTGAGTACATGAGTAGGGATATAGCTCAGTTGGTAGAGTGCCTGCCTGGCATATAGGAAACCATGGGCTTAATTCCCATCACCACATAAATTAGATGTCATGGTGCAGGCTTAGAGTCCCCACAGTTGGGAAGAAGAGACAGTAGGATCAGAAATTCAAGATCATCGTTGGCTAAATAGCAAGTTTGAGACCATCCAGAATACATAAGACCCTGTCTCTAATAAAATAATGATATAGTAATTATAATGATAATAATAATTTAAATAGAAGTCTCCAGAAATAGCCCAAGCCACATAAAGGAAAGTAATTAAACCAACAACAACCATAAAAACCCTTTAAGATTCATGACACATCATGAAGAGAATATATTCTTGCTTTCTTGGGATCTGTAAAGACAAAAAAAAAATGGGAAGGAAATAGAAAATACAGGAGAAAGTAAAAGTTGAAAGCATTTCTGATTTTGAGGCACACAAGGACATCCATGCCAGAAGCTCAAAAGATAGACTAGAGTAAACCAGAAAGATTATCTCTACAGCGTATCATGGTCAGCTGTTAAAAGAACAACACCCCCAGAAGCTCAAAAGATAGACTAGAGTAAACCAGAATGATTATCTCTACAGCGTATCATGGTCAGCTGTTAAAAGAACAACACCCCCGGGGCTTTGAGAAAATGGCAGATGTCAGCCATTGGAAAGGGTAGGAAGGAAGGGGCATTAAGACAGGAGTGCAAACTGGTGGGGCATTACAGGGCAATTCAACATTTCCTATCAATAAGTGAAATTGACCAGACACTTTTGGCAAGTTGGAAGTTGTGTCCTTACAAAAGGGTGAAAGAAAAGAGTCAGAATGACAAAGAATAAATTCTATTCCAGAGATAGAAAAGGAGGAATAGTGTGGGAACTCACAAAGAGAGCCAGCACAGCTGAGGATTACAGAAGACAATGGAGCCTCTCCTCTCTGAGATGTGTAGGAAACTGAGCCCTCCAGGGCCAGTCACTCACTAAGATCTCCCAAATAAAGCTAGAAGAGACATGCAAGCTTACAAAAGTACAAACTGTAACACAGAAACACACATGGAAGAAAACAGAAATAGCAACACAACATGACTGCTTGACATGATTGTAACTCCTCAGTTAATGAACCCAGAGACACTAAAGTAAGTTTCCAGATGAGGAATTCAGACACTTGTGTAAAAATGATCAGTGACTTTAAAGAAGACACAAGGAAACAAATGAACAGAGTAAGGAAATCAAGGAAGGAGCCAGAAAAGAGAGTCAGAAACATCAACAAGAAAGTTGTGAGAGAGGGGTGAGAAGGTGGGAGGGTGGGACCAGGAGGGGTGGAGGGAAGGGGCTGTGATGGAGATGTAACTGGAATTAATAAATAAACATTAAAAAAGAATAAAATTACTTATAATTTTAAAAAGAAAGTTGTGATGGAGCTTGATATTTTTGAAAAATACAGAAATGTTGGAAATTTAAATCTCAATGACTCAAAAACATGGTAGAAAACATTGCCAATAGACAATCCTGAGAAGAAATAACAGCCAGGTGGAGGCAAAAACTAAGAAAACAGTCCACTCAGAAATTAATGAAGAAAAAGTATGAATATGACCAGAAAAACCTAAGAACTCTGAGATATGGTCAAGAAATTTAACCTAAATATCTTCAGGATAAAGAGATAAGACTAAAAATAATAATAATAAAATCATGAAAGTCTATTTAGTAAAATTATAGAGGAAAATGTCCCAAATCTAGGTAAAGAAGTAGGCATCCAAGCACAAGGGGCATTTAGAACCTCAAACAGACATGATCAGACAACTTCTCCATTACAGATTATAAACAAGATGCTAACTGTGCAAAACAAAGAAACAATATGGGCAAATGTAAGAGAAAACACCAACCCACAAGAGAACACATGAGAATGACTTCAGATTCCTCCTTGTCAATAACCTCAAGGCCAAGAAAGCACAGAATGATATACTATAAGCCCTGAAAGTAAGCAGCTTGTAACCAAAATGTCTTTCCAACAGATAGCCTTTAAAATGGAAGAAGAGATAAGTATATTTCAAAAGAGACAAGCATAAACTAGAACAATTCATAACCATCAAGCTAGCAATACAGAAGTTAATTAAAAGAATCACAGTTGCAAAGAAGGAATATATACAGTCTCAAATAAGAGTATAGGAAAATATAAATTCTATGAAAGAAATAAGTGAACAAGGGAGAAGTAAGAAAATCCACATGAGCCACAACAAACCAGCTTACACTAAGTGGAAAGGAAAGAAAAGACAACACTCAACCAGCCAGGAAAACAACCCGTTCTAAAGGGAAACAGTGGAACTGCTTCATACAAACACTGGGAGCCACAACGTTTATGGATAACGTTGCCAAAGTGGTATTGGGAGAGCAGCATTAAAAAGAAGAGACTCTGAAGGTGTCTTCTTCAGGATTCTCATTGCTGTGATAAATAACCATGACCAAAAGCAACTTGAAGAGCAAAGGATGTGTTTAGTTTATATATCCTGAGTCATGGCTATTGACGGAAGCCAAGGCAGGAACTCAAACAGGGCAGGAACCTGGATGCAGGAACTGATACAGAGGTCATGGAGGGATGCTGCTTACTGGCTTGCTCCTTGTTGTTTGCTCATCCTGCTATCTTATAGAACCCAGCGGGCCCTCCCCCACCAATCACTAATTAAGAAAATGGCCTATAGGTTTGCCTGATTTTAATGAAGACATTTTCTCAATTGAGTTTCCCTCCTCTCAGATGACTCTAGCTTGTGTGTCAAGTTGACATAAAAACTAGCCAGCACAGATAAGAAGAAGATAAAACCTTAATAACACAAATTAGCTAACCCAGTTGAAGGCAATAGAAAAAAATAAAAAAAATTAACACAGGGCAGACAAAATAAATAGACAAAACCTAAGACCATAAAAATGTTCAGTCTAAACATTTATCATATCAGTAATTGTGCATGTAAATGGATACAAAAATTGTACAAAAATGGATAAAAATATGGCCAGATATGAAAAAATTAACAGCCATATGCTGAATCCAAAAGAAACAATGCCAATTACAAACAAAAGTGCTGTTAAGTATAAATTCTATGGAAAGGTTGAAGGACAAGTGAGAATTCCCTCTGAGACAATGCCCAGAGGGAATCTGGCATGCCTATGCTAATACTAGAAGAATTAAATGCATGAAATTTTTCCAAGGGCAAATTTTTTCACAATGATCAAAGGGTCAATTCATCCTTTCAGGAGATAAAAACAATTACATTTATATGTACCTAATAAAGTAGATTCATGGTGTACAGAAAAATGGACAAAAATATATAGATACATACATGAACAAGAATGTAAACTGACCAAGAGATTCCAATGGGCCATGCCTGGACTAGAGGCCATCCCTTCTATCCACACTACACCCATGTTCCAGACTTCTCAGTAGTGATTCATATGTAAGCAGAGAATGAAGATTTAAGATGAGGGATTAACTACTTCAGGGAGAAGTAGGACTTGGTTCTACAGAAAGTGGCTACCTGAAGCCCAGAGAGGAAGGGATGATCCAGCAAACTGGACTTCTTGTTCCATAAATGGAGAAGCAAAGTGAGTGGGCAACATGCAAAATGTTACCAGAGTCTGAGTAAAAGTCCAGGGAGCAGCAGACAGCTCACGTGTGGTGGGGATCAAGCACAAGGGAAGTAAACACAGTTGCTCTTAACCTCGTAACTGCCCGCCAGGCCCTGAGACAGCCATGCAAAGGCCAGGTTTTCCTCTGACACCCTCTGTGTAAACATGGAGAAACTAAACCTCTCTGGACTGTGGTATGACAAACCAGCACTAGGGACAGAAATGGGGCAGGCAGGATCCAATAAATATTTCTTCTGACCCAGGAGATACCTGAAACTCAAAACCATGCAGCTCAAAATTCTTCCCTCCCAAGGTGGTTCATATTGCATCTCCTCCCTTCCATTCTTACTGATTTGTTTTCTCTTTATTCACTTAATGATCATGACATGTAGGGTACAGGGTTTGTATCAAGCTAAGGAAGGAGGTGGGAATGCGGTTTGGATAGACTGTCAGCTAATAAAGAGCCTAAAGAAAAAACCAGTAATAAACCATCAGAAAATGATAGACAGCGCCCGGGTGGTCAGAGTGATCGGGTCATGAAGCTCTTCACCGCAGAAAAGTAACAGATACCAGATACACTAGTGTGTACCATGAACTCTGAGAGCTTAGATGCTCATAACTTATTTTAGATGAGTTCATAGGAATGAAAAAACCAACATGACAGTAGGCTGGACTCACACTATCAACCCTAAGAATCAAGGATGGTTGCATAGTGGTTAGAAATCTACAGTTATGCAGCTAGACAGATCTTGGTATGTGTGTCAGTCATATGGAATCTTAGATGGATTCTTCTTGTGGGTAGGGAATTAAAGTTCAAGCTGAACTTTCATGAGAAGAAACTGACTGGAATTCTTTATGCTGGAGCCAAGATAAGAACTCCAGACAGGCTCATCACTGATGTGTGTGTTAAAAATAAGAATCTAAGAGTTTTGTCGGGTCTCTATGTGTGAAAGGTGCAGACCAGGCTTTGCTTGAGCAAAAATGGAAGTTGATAGTCTATATATTCTGCTCTCATACATTCCACCCCTTTCTCTCTACCACAGAGACCATCCTTCTTCACTCCAAAGCTGAGATCATGCATGTTCCTTCAAAGTATCCTGTATACCTACCTCACTCATCTCTGCCTTACAAGGAAAAAAGTGTCCAGGAGGGTTGAAAGAATGACCAGCTGGGATAATGTGAATGAAAGCAGGTAGAGGCCTCTAAGCCATTCACCTGCTTACTAGCAAACATGCAGGGAAAGCATGCTAGTGCAGGTATCTGGCTCCTACGTAGTCTTTGCTTTTTGTATGCAGTTTTTATTCATTCCTGTAATAGATGACTAAGACAGATGTCTTTTTTTTTCAACATGTACTTATTTCTTCAAGTTACATATCAATCATATTCCCCTCCCTCTTCCCCCTCCCAGTCCAACCCTTGTACCTTCTCCCCCTCACCCTCCTATCTGTTTTTTTTTTTAATGTAAGGTTTATCTTTCTCCACCAACAGCTCCCCCTTTTAGTCCAATAAAAGGCTCTTTTTCTTATAACAATAAATACAATACAAAACAATAAGAATAATTAGGCCACAATTATGAAAATTATAAGATATAACATACATTTCCAATGTCGAGTCCATATGTATTTGGTAACTGGTATTAATATTCTATTATATATCTCAATAAGTTTAAAGTTCTATACCTAATTCAGTTTCAATCCTAACTTTACCTAACATTACCAACTTAAAAACATCTTCTCAGACCTAGAACATCCTTTTAATTCCTAAACAAGTTGAAACTTATCTGTGAGACTATAACTATCTAGTCTTCAACCACATCAGAGACCTGAGAAGGATAAGTATATCTGAATAAACAGGAAGTGCAGAGCCAGCAGCTTCCAAAACTAAGAAATGACAGACAACTGGCTGCCTGGACAGTCCCCATTTTTCTCTATAACATTGGAGCATCTAATTACAGACTTTTGGCCCAGTATCTTTGCCAGACATTAATTTTAAAGCAGGAATTATGAAGGACTTGCCTACTCTGTCTTGGCAGAGCTAGACTGTCGAGTTACCTGCTTCCAAGTTTTGTCCTTTTCAGACAGCATTCAAGACATATATCTTATTAACCCCTTTTACAGATGAAGTCATCACAGTTCAAATGATAAGAAATTTGTCTTATGTCACTTTTTATTAAGTGTCATGTCTAGAATTTGAATCTGGGGCTTCTGAACGAGTTTATAGGACTTGGGTTAATGCCTGTGTTCCATGGGAGCTGAGTTTACAAAGCAAGCTTCTGAAAATTCTGTAAATATTCTCTACCCCAGGCATGGTAGTGAGCACATTATATTATTTCATTGACTTATCATCATCATATTAAGCATGTATATACAAGTCCTGTGTTAATAGAATTAAAAGAGCTAAATCTGGTCATCTGTAAAACCAGTTTCAAATACAAATGAAGAGCCAGGGCTTTTAAGCAGTGAGGAAGGAAAGGGAATTAGGAGGATGTCAAGTTGCAGAGGGCTTTGGCACCATCAGGTAAGACAATCAGATACCCACTTCAAACTTTGAGAAGCTAGTGAAGGTTTCTGGGGAGTGATACCTGTTAGGGACTTATCTGGCCACGGGATTTTACATGAACTTCAGAGCTCTGGGCTGAAGGGGTGCCAAGCAGACCCAGGAACAACCCAAATTAACTTACAGAAAGTAGTCAAATTTTTTGAGAACTAAGAACTTTTTCTTAAAGACTAATCTGCTCTGGCTGCATTTAGCCTCCGAATCATAATCAAGGTCAGTTTCTTTCTTTCTTTCTTTCTTTCTTTCTTTCTTTCTTTCTTTCTTTCTTTCTTTTTTTCAATGACAATTTCAATACCAATTAATCAAAGGAAAATTTCATGTGTCTATTTGCTGATTCCCTAAGTCCTTAAGTCCATTCAGGCCTCTACACCCGGAAGGTGTTTAACAACTTGAACTTGATATGGACCAAGTACATATTCCTCTTCATTTAACAGTCTGACTCGCCCCAAAGGCCATTGCTAGAGAAAAACCACAGGGACATGGCTACTACTACTCGAGTAGTTCATCATTGTCACCCTCTGCTGGGCCTGAAACACTGCCCAGCAACTTCTCCTGGCAGCTCTACAGAAACATCTCCCCTGTGCCTTTCACTGAATATTACAGCTCTTCCCCATTCTTCTCCATCCCACCACCCTCTGCATAAGCCCCCACCTATATTTGCTTGAGGATGACTTTCTCCTTGGCTTTACAATGGCATGAATTAAAATTCAATACTGAAAGAATTTCTCAGCTCCTCACATAGTGCCATCAAGGACCCATCTGTAAAACTTCTTATGGTTATGTCTTTCCCTCACGGATCAACAAAAGGGATCTTTTCCTGTGTGCACACTTAATCCTCACTTCTTACTTCAGATCATAGTACTGGCCAATTCCACTCATTTCTAATTGTTCTCACATTCTACTGACTGTATCCCCTTGGTGCATGCTTGGTGAGGCAGCACTACAATTTCCAATCCCTTTGAAGCTGGCAGCTTAGGGATAGAATGCTTGCCCATTGTCCCTCAGTTTAATCTCCGGTAGTGAAAAAAGTATAATGAAAACAAATAATTTTGCCCATGTCCTTGCAAATAACCTCTCGCCCATGATCCTGTAAGAAAACCTAACAAAACTCATTGGATCGTTAAAAAAGAAATTATCTAAGTAGAAGGGGTGGTTGAAAGAGGGGGAGGTCAATGGGAGTCAGAGAGGAAGAAGAGAGGGTAAGGAAGGTGGTACAGTCAAAACAGAGTGTACGCAACGAAGGTGAAAGTGAGACCCACCATTGTGTGTAATTACTATGCGCTAATAAAAGCACTTTAAAATAATCTTCAATCATGTTCTCAAACTGGTTCTCAAAGGGACTCCTACACCTCTCCGCCCTCTTGAGTTACACTTTGTTCAGTTTATGGCCACGAGGCACTGAGCAGTAACTGGAGGCCAAACTTTCCTTTGGCGTGCCTTGTTCACAAACCTGGAGTGATCATTACCTTTCTTCATGACACACTCAACACCTGTCTGCCCATGACCCTTTTTATTATTTAAATAGCTGTTCACAGACTCCTGCTCACTTCCCTTCCCAGCCCTGCCTCACGCTCTACCTGTCAGGTATTCTAAAGAATACTCTGTTAATGCTGAGTTGATGAGCAGAGGCCGGAGGAGACCCAGAGGCCAGCCTGCTGTGTGGTCCACTGCGATGTGCAAGGAGGGGAGGTTTGAGCATTACGAAGAGAGGCAGAAGTGGAGTCATAAGGGTGGTTAAGAACAGCCTGATATGAGTAGCCTGCTCTGCTACATGAGGCCATGGTGAAGACTCGGCCCACGCTGTCACAGAGGGCCATGTCTGAGTCTGTGGCCATGCAGCAGCAGGGGTCTGTGTCAATGTCTGTGGCTCATGTTGCCATCAAAGGCCATGCAGACATCCCTCATCTGGGCTGCCTCCTGGGAGCATGTTGATGTTCAAAGGTTGCACAGAGCTGGCCTTGCCCCTCACTGGTTTCAGCACTGGGGAGAGCTGGCTCTACACCTTGCCTATACAGCACAGTAGAGCTGACACTGGTGGCAGAAGCATGGGTGAGCTGGCCCCAAGGGTGTGAGAACGGAAGAGCTGGCCCAGCCCCTTGCCGGCTGTGGCACTGAGTGAGTTAGCCAAGGCTGTGATGGAGAGTTAGCCCTGGTGGTGTAGGTGCAGGAGAGTTGGTTGACTGACCAACTCAGACATCACCTAGGCCCACATCCAGGGTTTTAAGTTGGACCACCCCAACATCAACTTCATCTATGAACTGCTGGAGTGTATGAAAGGGACTATCCTACAGATCAAAAGGTGCAGGTCTCCATGACACAAGACAACAACAGGACATGTAAGAGGAGTCCCAATGGGAATCTAGTATCAGTGGCATAGCAAAAGCCAGAGGCCTTTTGGCTTACTGCAATGAACATTTGCAAGTAAAGAAGTGTGGACCAAGGGGCGTACTGTGGGGCACACTGGGACACACTGCAGCTTCTATGATGAGTTGCGTGTTTGATTGTTTTGCTCATTTTTAAACTTAATTTTTGTTTTTCATATTTTAGTTTCCTTTGGTAGGGAGACTGCAAGGCTGGAGAGCAGATACTGAAGGACGGGGAGGTGAGTGGGATTGGGGTACCTGATATGAAACTCACAAAGAACCAATAAAAAAGGTTTTTAATACTCTATTAATGTCTCCTGACATGGGTTTCTTCCTCAGACTAAGTTTCTAGGAAGCCCATCCAAAGATACTGAGGTGATAAGACAGAACAAATACCCAGAAACACTGGTGAATGTGGAGCCACTGCAGCAGCCCCAGAATGCTTAGCTCTGGGCTTCCTGCTATGTAAGAAAAACACCATGCTCTTTGATGAAGACCCTGGATCTGCATTTCTGAAACCTACACTTATACATAGTCCTTGAGTCTGAAACCTACACTTACATATAGTTGTATATAAGTCTCAAACCCACCTTCTCCAGTCCAACCGAATTCCACATGCAGACACTTAAAAACTTAGTACCGTCTCCATTCAATTTTGCAAAATCCACTTGCCCCAAATTGACTTCATAAATATCCTCCCAAAGGACACGCTTGCTTCTGTGTCTTACACAAAAGTATCATTCAATTATTGCAAAACAAAATTCTAAATTACCAGCAGAACTCTAAACCTCTTAGCAGTCCCTTCCCTGCCTGTATAGATTATAGTGGTCTCCTGGGTCACTGTATAGTTTAGTTTGGGCACCAGATATAGCCCTCAGACCTGCTCTGTCAGCATCCCTGCTGCCACTGCCTTACTTCAGAACCACAGCATTTTGCTTTTTAATTATACCTCCTACTGATCTACCTGCCTCTCATTTCTATTCCCAACCACACTTCCATCAGAGGAACATTTTTAGAAATGAAAACAATATTCTTCTCTCCTCTCACAAGTATCCCACATACTAATAAAACAGAATAGACTTGAGGTTGTCATTTTCCAGAAAAGCAGCGAGGGGTGGAGTGAGGAACAAAATTATACCTCCTATTTCAGGAGATGAATATTAGGATGTGCGAGGGAAGGAGAGAGTTCACCTACTAAAGCCCTTCAACTGCAACAGGAACCTTGAGTCCAAAAAGCCTGGGATACCCAGCAACCTTCTTTAAACGTCTTCTACAAACTCTCCACAGAGAAAGGGGAAATGTGGAACTGCTCTGATGTGGTTTAAGTTCTAATAAGCTTCACTAGACTTTCAGATGTCCTTGTACCCTGTGACTGTTGACACAACTTAAATCTGATAGTGTCACTCTTCCACTTAAAAATATTTGGTGATTTTTCTGTCACCATCAGGAAAAAATCAGACACTTTGCTCAACTCCTCTTATGAATCTCTTATGATGCTACTGTTATGGTGAGAGTGTTTGCATGGCGGCCACCCCAAACTCACATGCACAACTCTGATCCTCAGTGTGATGTGTAGCACTTCAGAGGCGAGGGGATCCGGTGGGCATGGCTTTCCTGAATGGAATGAGAGCCTTCCACATAGACAGGACCTCAGGGCTCTGCCTCACCCTCCTCACCTTAAAACATACAGCCAGAGCCATCTGCCAGCTGGAACCTGGATGCACAGGCTGCTGTTTCTTGACCTCTCATCACTGCAATGCAGAGAAAGAAATTCCTGATATTTATGAGCCTTGCCTATCACAGCAGCCAGAGGGACTCGGAACTACACTTCCGGGTCATGACTTCCCTCGCTCCCACCCATTTCCTGTGCCTCTCTCCTGCCTCCTGTGCCACTGCGTCCTCCCCATTCTCTCCTGAGCTAGTCAGAGCTGTTGCATTCTGAAGAGCCCTAAGCCTGGATAAATTCCCCAGTCCTAGATATTGACGAGGCCATCCTTGCCCTTCAACTGTAAATTTGCTTCAGCTAGATTTCAAAATCTAGTGCAATTCTATTCCCAGAATTGCTCCCTGCCGCACAGAGTTCACTTAATGAATGTTTAATCCAATTTCCTAAATATTTACTATTGTCTAGGCTCTGAACTAAAGGCTTTGTGTTCATTTTTTTTTCAATTATCAAAAAAAAAAAACCTGTGAACTAAGTACCGTTTTAGTCTTTATTTTTCATATAAGGAAACTGAGTCGTGTAAAGCTTGTCGTCTAGCCTACCCGAGAACACAGTGAGATTAAGCACGCTATGCCACGTGTGTCCTGACCAGCAATGGTGAGTGGTTATAAATGCTTTGAAGTAGAAATGGCTATCGGAGAAGGTATGAAACCAAACAACATTCCAGAAACATTTGCTGAGGTCTACATGATTTCCACTTTTTAACAAACGGGTGAGCCAAAACGTCACAGACTCTCATAGAGTACAGTCTAGGTCAGGGAGACAGGAACAGATTCATAGAAGGAGACAGAGCTAAGACAGTGGAACCTGTTTCTTTCAGGACTTCCAGATGAAGTGTCTGTGGAATGGAGACCCAAATGAATTCAAACCAGTTCCAGAAGCTTTGGCAGAGGGAACAAGCAAGTGCAGGACTCTTGGCAGAGACCATGCTGGGGCCAGGCATACACCATAAACAGGAGTGTGGCTGAAATGGTACTGTAGAGGACAGACTTCATGCTGTTGTGCTCTGGGTACTTCCAAGCAATTGTCTGGGCATGAAGGTAAATTCCCAAAGTGGGTTAAAATAGTCAACCTTATCTGCCTCTGTAACTCTACATGTCTACTGTCTAATGCCCTCAGCTCCTCAGCACACAGGTGGCATGGTGCTCGCATCTCTTTGGAATCCGGCACAGCTTTGCTACAGAGCAGTTACTTGCATTTATTTAAAGAAAAAGAAATGATAATCAGTGAAGGACAAGAAGAAAATGGCAAGAAGTTCACCAACATTAACATATCTGGAAAAATAAGTAGACACATTAGTTGACTGACCAGGAAAACTAGAATGAATTGAAAATCAAAATAGTTGCTCTCAAATAAAAACCAGGTAAACTGAAAGCTTCCAGACCAAAATGTACCACTCTGTATCGCCCAGTGGCAGCTGAACTGGATGTGCAGGGTAAAGATGGGTACAAACAGTCTAAGGCTCAGTGCTCAGCTGTGAAGAACACGGGCCATCAATACTGTGGTCTGGGGTGTTTTCAACTGAACATGAATTTTCAGATGTATAAATTAGTTTACCTCCCTGAAAAGACACGACTTCCTGTTTTCAAGAGAAATGCAAGCTTCTAAAAGCTTATTTAAAAGGTTCAAAAGGCTACGTGGGCATCAAATAACTATTAAAAACAATATTTTGACTATTTAAGTGTAAACGAATCAGAAACATATGGGTTAAATTTCCCTTAAATTGCACATGCCCTAAACATAAGAGTAAAAGCGGGTGAAACCTGTTTTGGATTTCAGAGAGCCCCAAACACTCAGAAAGCTCATCCGAGATGCTTGGTGAACTTAGAAGTCCTGCTGGATTCACCATCCCTAATTCAGCTCTACTCCAAGCTTCTGGTCTTAATAGAAAGAACAGTTTAAATGCATAAACACCTTCAACCTAGCTAGACCCTTAGAGAAGATGTAAGGGGTGAAGAATAAATTTTAAAATCTTTTTTGAACCTATATTTCAAGAAAAAGGCTTTCCATTTTAAAGAAAAAATGAAAAGTCCTTTCTACTCTTCATATGATTTTCTTTTCAGTTTCTTTTTAAATTAAGGAATAGATATTACTGAGTGTGGGAGCCTAGATCTGTAATCCCAGCAACTCAGTAGGCTGAAGTAGGAAGACTGTCAAATTCAGGGCCTGCTTAGGGTATAGAGAATTCAGGGTCACTCTAGGTAACTTAGAGAGACTCTGTCTCAAGGGGGAAAATAAAAGATTAAATACATGGCCCACGGGTATGATATTTGCCTTGTATGTATGGGGCCCTACAATCAATCAATCCCTAGTGCCTCAACATAATAATAATTATTATTGTTATTATTATTTACTCACTCTCAGACAAATATCACACATTTTCTCTCTCAGTTGTGGTTTCCTAGATGTTATATAGATACATAAAACTTACACGTGTACATTTCGCATTACAGAACTGAGACTTAGCTAGGGCAGCAAGAGGACTGATGGAGCCAGGGAGGAGGAGCAAGGGGAGGAGGGGCTGGGAGCACACTCAAAGTGCTGCATTTTTGTACAAATACTTATGTTGCCTGCACAATGTATGATGAAAATATACCATTGAAAAAGTTTAAAATTAAAATTAGATAAAAATTCTTGAAAGAATTAAAGATGTGTCATGATAGGAGAAAAGACAGAATCGGCAGCCCCAGGGCCTGTGCCTAGCATTTCCAACCACTGTCTCGTCATTCAGTTTCGACAAAACTGTGTCTACACTGAGCAGGAAGGAGATGAGTGGTTGCCATTCCACCCCACTTCCTTCTCTTCACCATGAACTGCCACACTGTTTAGAATAAACAGCCTGAAGGCAACCAGAGAATTAATGAAATATTAAAACATTCACAGCAAATTGAACTCCCAATATTAAAAACTAAAGACCTCAGCTACTAGTAGAACCATCTAGAACTGAGAGACAGAATAAACAGGAGTTTTGAGCACAAATTTTCACACTTTTTGTACACATGTGGGTTTTTTTCCCAATGTAGCTGAGGTGACAACATTTAATCATAGATCATTGTAAACATAACATGGAAAGTTTCATGTTATATCCCTAGAGTAAATGTTCAGTCAGAAAAAAATAATTATGTGGGCTAGGCAGATAGATTAGGTGATAAAATATTTGCTTTGCAAACACAAGGAACTGAGTTCAATCCCAAGAACTTTATTTTTAAAAAATACAAAAAACAACTTGGTGTAGTGGCATATGCTTGTAATCTCATTGCTGGGTAGACAGAGACAAGTGGATATCCAGGGCTCGCTGGCCAGCCAGCCTAGTCTACTTGACCAACTCCAGGCCAGTGAGAGACACTATCACAAAAAAACAAGGTGGACAGCGCCTAGGGAACAACAGCTGGGTCACCCTCTGGTCTCCATGCACACATGTGAGCATGCACAGAATGGGAGAAGGGACTACATAAATCCTGAAAGGCTGGCTTGAAGCCACCACTTCCCTAAGTTATGATTCTCCAGAGTGGTGGTGTGTGGGCTATGAAGTGCCATGCTCGGGTGCCTGGAGACCGAAATCACCCCAGCATGTGCCAGGTCGGAAGTTACCTGGGCCATGCAACTGGGTTTAGCCACATTGTTTGAACAGCTTTCCCATTTGGTTCCACCCAGGAATACCTCTGTCTGGCTAAATCTCAGTACCCTTGTTCTACTCACTCTGCCATGGGTAATGCGACCAGCACTGTTCAGTGTGTGAGAGTGTCCATGGCAGTGCCATGCTCAGAACCGTGATACGAAAAAGGGTCAGAGCATGTGGATTGTCACCTCTACCAGGTACCGACACTTGCTTATCTGGAAGCGTGCCTCTACCTCCTGGGAACTTCCAACTTAACTTTAGCACGGAGATGAGCATAGGGCAAGGGGAAAATGTGCAATGGCAGAAGGAAAACAAGAGGGTATCTTTCCTGTGTGCTCCCTTCTCCCCAGACACCTCCCTGCATACCCTTTTTCTTGGAGAATGGCATAATTGCCCACCACAGCAGCCATGAAGCTTCTGTAAACTTTCTGAATGGCTTTGGATGACCAAGTTCTAACCATCTCTATCAGGTTGGCCCAGGTCACCAACTTTCCACTGCCTATCAGCTGTAAAAAGCTGACCAGAGAGGCACTCTGACGTTCAAGGATCTCTGTGAGCCACTCTTTCCAGGAGGTCTTAATGAGACTCGTTAACTCCAGTGCTCTGACAGACCTGAACGTACAATAATTGGTTATAAATGCCTCGAGAGAGGCTGCATGTAGAGCGAAGGCATAGAATGTGGTGGGCTCACTGTGGGTTAGAATTTTAAGAGGCAGACTGATGGTTTGAAAGCCATCTAATTACCCACAGCTTGCTCTCTGGTTGGGCTACTCTTGGTTTTTAGTTTGTAGGATGGGGAACTGGCTTCAAATCATAGTTTAAGGTGAATGTGATTGGTTCTCAGCAGAGAGCCTGCTCTTTGGTCCTGAGCTCTCTGGGAGGAGAGGGAAATACCAGAACATCATGTCCTTGTTACACCCCAAGTGTGTTCAAGTCAGTGTCTCTGTTGAAGGCATATTTCACGCTAACAAAGAGGAATTCTGGATGCCACTCAAGTTTCTACACCCATTATCCTCAGTGTTCCATCCAAGCCAATTTAGAACAAGCTTTTAGGGTTGATGAGGCACCACAAGAGAAGACAGACCATTACTGCAACTACTGGCCAAGAAATAGACATGAAGACAGGGGTCAGAGAAGGTGGCAGAGGTCACGGCAATCTCGGGAATTGTGTAATTGTCAGTACCAGGAGTACATATGTCACACTGAGCATCTGCGAAATCAACACTGCATAAGTGAAGAAGGCCAAGAAGAAACAAAAGTAACCAGATAGGATAACAACACTTCCTCACTCAGCAGTGGGAGCAAATTATGTAATGATTTTTGAAGCTGGACAGTACACAGGAATAGTCTATTCAGATACTTTTTTAGGAATATCTTCCTGTCACCCATTATAAACAATGAATCTAGGTCACCCAAGCAGTGTCAGGTATGGGTTCCCTCTCATGGAGTAAACCTTAAGTCAAATCAGTTATTGGTTAGTTACTCTCCCAAGTTCTGCACCAGCATTGACCTAAAATGTCTTCCAGATAGGAGAGATTGTAGGTCAAAATTTTTGTGGCTGGGCTGGTGTTTATGTTTAGATAGCCCAGAAACCTAAGGTGAAACCAAACACCCTGGTCTAAAAAAAGTATCAGTAAAATGACTCGTAGTGACATTCTGCTATACTCACAGATCAATGTCATATCCAGTCATCATCAGAGAGGCTTCTTCCTTCAGCAAAAGGAAGAGATGCAGAGACCCACAGACAGATACTACACAGGGAGAGAGTCCTTAGAACACACAGCTCTAATTGAGATCTCTTCATCAAATCCCTCCCCTCAGAGCTCAGGGAAACCACAGAGGAGGAGGCAGAAAGAGAGTAAGAATTAGAGAGAATGAGGGACACCAGGAGAATAAGGCCTTCTAAGTCAACTAAGCAAGGCTCATATGGACTCACAGAGACTGAAACACCTTCCACAGGGCCTGCATGGGTCTGCACCAGGTCCTTTACATACATATTTTAGTTCTCAGCTTAGTGTGTTTATGGGACTCCTGAGTGGGTAAATGAGTTGATCTCAGACTCTCGTGCCTGCTCTTGGATCTCATTTCCTTCTGTTAGGTTTCCAGGTTCAGCCTCAATGTGATGGTATCTATTGCTTTATCTTATAATATTTTATTTTGTCATGTATGGTTGTTATGTCTTAGAAACTTTGCAGTGAATTGCATGATTTCCTTGTTTCTGATAGCTGAGTAGTGAGTGAGCTAACCCAGAC
Organism: Lophiomys imhausi; assembly: GCA_907164525.1. Classification (NCBI taxonomy): domain Eukaryota; kingdom Metazoa; phylum Chordata; class Mammalia; order Rodentia; family Muridae; genus Lophiomys; species Lophiomys imhausi. The sequence continues at coordinate 324,226 of CAJQZJ010033200.1, read as the reverse complement.
TCAGAAAGATGCACATGGCATCCACTCACTTATAATCTCACTTATAATTGGATTTTAGCCAAATAGTACAGGATAACTATCCTACAACCAACAGACCAAAAGGATCAGGAACATAGACTTTGTTACCTTTTGGTGGGACAATTTGCCCTAGGGGTGCTGTAGGCCCCCAGTGCAAGAGGAAGCTCTTAGCTCTCATGTGAATGTTGAACTGAGAGGGGCTGATATGTAGGGACACTCCACATCGGAGGAGTGGGATGGATGGAAGAGGGAGGAGAGGGTGGGAGGGTGGAAAGGGAAGGGGTGGAAAGAGGGCGCTGTGATGGAGATGTAACTTGAAGTAATAAATAAACATTAAAAAATTAAAATATTATTTTAAAAAAGACTGAAATAGATCATGATTAGCTGCTATCCAATCATAATTTTGCCCTGACTTCCCACCCACGTAATAGTCGTATGCACTGCAAGTCGAGGTTGCACAGCACAGTAAATCTAAGACCTAATTGTATAAGACAAATTAAGAGATTAATTCACAAGAATGGAGCTTTTGTCTGTCCTTTGTCCTAGTTAGGTTTCTGCAGCTGTGACAAACACTGTGACCTAAACTGACTTAGGGGAAGAAAGGCTCTGTTTGGTTTACAGGTCCAGCATCAAAGAAAGCCAGGGACAGAGCTCAAGGGAGAAATATGAAGGCAGGAAGTGAAGCAAAGTCTATGGAGGGATGCTGCTTACTGAATTGCTCACCAACACTTACTCAAATACCTTTCTTACATAGCCAAGAACCTCTTGCCCAGGGCGATGCCCACAAAGGGCTGGCCCCCTCAACATCAATTAGAAATTTAAAAACGTCATGACAGGCCTGACCATAGCCCAGTCTGATGGAAACGGTTCTTCAGTTGAGAGTCATTCTTCCCAGGTATGTGAAGTTACCAACTGAAGCTAACTGTGACTGCCCTCTTATATATATGCTAAATAAGTTGAAATAAAACACAGATGTTTTTACAACGATGTGGGAACAAAGAAAGATCCAATCCCTACACACAGGGAATGTGTGTAAGATTGGCCAGAAAGCTCTGTTTACATTCATTCTCTGGTCAAAATATTTTTCACCAGTGCACTTGATATTGTCTTAGTTGATGAGATTTGCAAAAAAATCTGCTGGTCATGGTCAATCTAAGAATACTGCATGAAGGCTAGGCTACTATCCTGTATGGCTGTGCAGGTTACACACTCATAAAGATGCCCACCAAAGATAAGGAAGTAGAACCTACCAGCATCCTTCCTGTTCAACAAATGATGGGCCTGGCACGGGGTTTAAACCTCCCATGGTCAAGACACCTTTTCTAGCACACACAAACCTCCTATATAGGAATCACAGGTCCCAACTGAAAGGATTCAGACTCAGGCCCTTTCACAGTACACAAGCAGTCCACATGTGTTCCAGAACCCCCACAGCCATTCATGAATCTGAGGCTATGCCACTCCTCCCCTGCTCATCATGACTCCAGTCACCTACTCTTCCCTGACCATCAGAACTTGTCACATCATAAAAGGTACCAGACATTGTGCCATGTAGAGAAAAGCAAAGGCTATATACAAGCTTGCTTGACACTATAGACTAAGCAAAATCAAACTTTGAAAGATACATCTATTTCAGACATGCTGATTCCACAAGCATATATGCTTCTTTGTCTGGTAGCAATATAACTCAAATTCCGGGCACCACATCCCTAGAATCCAACCCCTAAATATCAGCTGTCTGACTAACTTCCTGGATTTACTTCAGTCTCAGTCTTCACTATCATTAACTTTCCTCCCCTAAACATCTGGTCAAACTTTTGTCAACATCTTTAGTCAACATCTGGTCAAAATTATTATTTTGACTAAAAAAAAATTATTTATTTTTTAATTTTATGTACATTGGTTTTTTTTTGTTTGTTTGTTTGTTTTTTTTACTGCATGTATGTCTGTGTGAGGGCGTCAGATCCCATGAAGTTACAGACAGTTGTGAGCTGCGATGTGGTTGCTGGGAATTGAACCTGGGTCCTCTGGAAGAACAGCCAGTGCCCGTAACTGCTGAGCCATCTCTCCAGCCCCCTGGTCAACCTCTCTGCTAGTGACAAATGTGACCCAGACCTACCATGTGGTTCAATGAGAAAGGTCTGTTATGGTACAAGTGTGGAGGCTGATAACAAACTATGTTTTATAGCTTCAAAATGATACACTGAGTTGTTTTCATTTTATGTCTCTTAGATGCTGATTGTAAATATCCTTCAAGGTCAAAGGGATTACATCAGCATCATTATTAATCACAAGGACAGCAGCAATGACAGACACTGTAAAAGGCCATAGAGTTAGCTTCTAGAACACAGCAATGAAGTCTAGATAGTATGCTCCACATCTAACCTTGGAAGTCACATGTGAACCACGCCACTTTTTTGTGGTAGCACCCAAGGTAATCCAAGTTACACTACAACTGTCCAGTTCCTATAAGATCCAACACCTCTGGCCTCCACAGCCACCTGCACTTAGACACACACACACACACACACACACACACACACATTTTAAAATAACAAAAATAAATCTTTAGTAAATTCATTCTCTTAGCTGTTGGTGTTCTGTTCAGGAATTTGTAACCTGTGCCAATGAGTTCGAGGCTTTTCCCCACTTTCTCTTCTATTAGGTTTAATGTGTTGGGCTTTATGTCAAGGTCTTTGATCCACTTGGTCTTAAGTTTTGTGCAGGGTTATAAATATGGGTCTATTTGCATTCTTCTACATGTCGACATCCAGTTAGACCAGCACCATTTATTTGTTGAAGATGCTGTCCTTCTCCCATTGTATGGTTTTGGCTTCTTTGTCAAAAATTAAGTGACCATAGGTGTGTGGGTTCATTTCTGGGTCTTCAATTCAATTCCATTGATCCACTGGTCTGTTTCTATGCCAGTGTCATGTTTTTATTACTATTGCTTGAAATCTGGGATGTTGATCTCTCCTGATTTTTTTTATTGTACAAGATAGATTTAGCTATTCTGGGTTTTTTGTTGTTCCATATGAAGTTGAGAATTGTTTTTTTTTTCTAGGTCTGTAAAGCATTGTGTTGGTATTTTGATTAGAATTGCATTGAATATGCATACAGCTTTTGGCAGGATGGCCATTTTTACTATGTTGATCCTACCTAACCATGAGCATAGGAGATCTTTCCATCTTCTGATGTCCTCTTCAATTTCTTTCTTCAAGGACTTGAAGTTCTTGTCATACAGGTCTTTCACTTGCTTGGTTAGAGTTACCCCCAGGTATTTTATGTTTTTTGTAGCTATTGTGAAGGGTGTTGTTTCCCTAATTTCTTTCTCAGCCCATTTATCTTTTGTTCCAGCCATACCACTTCTGGGTATGCATCCAAATGATTTCTCACCAAACCACAAGGACGTTTCCTCATCTATGTTCATAGCAGCCTTATTTGTAATAGCTAGAAACTGGAAACAACCCAGATGTCCCTCAACCGAAGAATGGATTAAAAAACTGTGGTACATCTACACAATGGAATACTACTCAGCCATCAGAAACAATGAAATAATCCAATTTGCAGCCAAATGGATGGAACTAGAAAAGCTCATCCTGAGTGAGCTAACCCAGACTCAGAAGGATGCACATGGCATCTATTCACTTATAATCGGATTTTAGCCATATAGTACAGGATAACTATACTACAACCAATGCACCAAAGGGAACAGGAACATAGACTTTGTTACCTGTTAATGAGACACTTTCCCCTAGTGGTGCTGCCTTGTAGGCCCCCAGTGTATAAGGAGGATCTTGGCCCTCATCTGACTGCTAAACTGGGGCAGGGAACTGATATGTAGGGACTCTCCACTCCAGAGGAGTGGGATGGAAGGGTTAGGGGGTAGAGAGTGGGAGTGCGAGACTGGGAGGAGTGGAAAGAGGACACTGCAATGGAGATGTAACCTGAAGTAATAAATACACATAAAAATTAAATTTAAAAAAAGAAAATTCATTCCCTCTTTTTCATGATGCATGCTGCTAATATACATACTGCTTCCTGCCATGCAGAGATAGTTTGGGCATGTGTTTCACACTAGATCTCTCAGAGCCCAAGTCTCTGTTTCTGTGATTTAAGGAACTCTTGAAGTTGGAAGGGAAACTGCTTAGGAAGGGTTTGAGACCCACCCCCTCCCCAAATTATGAGGCAAGTGCCCAGCCTGTATCTACTCCTGTATCTCATCCCTGCTTTTGGATTTTGTGTAAAGTTTTACTTATAAGAGATCCTGCTAACTATCCTATAGCTAACACACCAAAAAGATCAGGAACATAGACTTTGTTACCTATCAATGGGACAATTTGCCCTAGGGGTGCTACCATGTAGGCCCCCAGTGCAAGAGGAAGCTCTTAGCCCTCATATGACTGTTGAGCTGAGAGGGGCTGATATATAGGGACACTCCACATTGGAGGAGTGGGATGGGTGGGAGAGGGAGGAGAGGGTGGAAGGGTGGGACCGGGAGGGGTGGAAAGAGGGCACTATGATGGAGTTGTAACTTGATGTAATAAATAAACATAATAATAATAATAATAATAACAACAATAATAATAAGAGATTCTCCTGATAAAGGAAATTAGAGCAACACTGACTTCGGACACAGACAACACAGCACAATGTCAGATGTCTGCTTCGTGGAGATGTAAACTCTGACATAAATGGATCCATCAGCTTAGGTGAGGCACTTATCCTCCTGTTGAGAAGCATGTGCTCCACATGGAAGGATGCTGGCTACCCACAGAGAAGGCCACACTATTTTTGTATTTCAGCTTTTCTCTTTCAGTTCTACAAATATTGTTTCCAATTAAACCACCCTAAGGCCCGGGAAGCTTCTCATAGCTCCTTGGATTCTGCTGGGAGTGAAGACAGACCTTACCAAGCTACTGAGCAAGACAAACAGCACAGATTTGTAGGTTTTTCCTCATGTCAGGCACTGCACAGAGAAATTTGCATGCACCTCACATATTTGTAGATCTGGCTAAATCCTGAAGAGTGTGCATGGTAAGAAAAATGAAGTAATGAGACTCTATGACCTTCTCCAGGCCACAGAGCATATTCACAGATTTTGTAATATGTGTTCCCATATGCAAGAATAGAGGACAACCATCTTGCTATCCAAAATGATACTTTCATGCTATCATGCAGTGGCATCCACAGAGAATCCAGATTGGTGGTTATATTAAAGGGAAAAGTAAGTTGTGAAGAGTAGGAAGGCTGAGTGAGCCTACATCTCAAATAAGATACACAATTTCTTGTTGCGTTTAGGATAACAACAACACCATTTGTCAAAAGTGCCACAAAAGGCCCAATCTCCCCCTGACTATACAGTAACTACTCCCTCTACCAGATGGAGTCCAGCACAGGTTAAGACCTCCTGTAAATAAAATGGATTGTCACCTCTGAAAACTTCTGTGATCTCATTTGTGAAGTGGAGATGATGCTAGAGGTATGCAAGTTCTAAAAGATGCATGACAGTTGAGAGTGTTGGACACACTCCCAGTCATGAGACTGCAGGCAGGGCTGGGAACTAAGACACTTACTACTCTATCAGAGGACCAGAGCTTGAGTCCCAGCACTCTCAAGAGGCAACTCATAAACACCTGTAACTCCATCTCCAAGCTATCCAGTGCCCCCTGATGGCCTCCATAGGAAGATGCACACAAATATATACATACACTGTAACGCATGCAGAGACATAAAGAAAAAATATTTTTATTATGTTTATTTATTAACTTGAAGATGTTACTTCAAGTTACATCTCCATCACACCCCACTCCCTCCTCCCTTCTTGGTCCCACCCACTCACTCTCTACCCCTTTTCCCACCTATCCTACTTCTCTGGTGTGGGGTGCCTCCACATATCAGCCCCTCAGTTCATCAGTCATATGGGGGCTAAGAGCTTCCTCTTGAACTGGGGACCTACATGGCAGCACCCTTAGGGCAAATTGTCCCACTAATGGGTAACAAAGTCCATGTTCCTATTCCTTTCAGTTTGTTGGTTGTAGGATAGTTATCCTGCACTATATGGCCAAAATCCAGTTATAAGTGAATAGATGCCATGTGCATCGTTCTGGGTCTAGGTTACCTCACTCAGGATGAGCTTTTCTAATTCCATGCATTTGGCAGAAAATTACCATTGTTTTCTGATTTCCTTGTTTCTGATAGCTGAGTAGTATTCCATTGTGTAAATGTATCACAGTTGTTTTTTTTTTTTTTTATCCATTCTTCAATTGGGGGACATCTGGGTTGTTTCCAGTTTCTAGCTATTACAAATAAGGCTGCTAAGAACACAGTTGAGGAGATGTCCTTGTGGTTTGGTGAGGAATCTTCTGCATGCTTGCTCAGGAGTGGTATGGCTGGGTCTTGAGGTAGAGCTATTCCAAGTTTTCTAAGATATCACCAGACTGATTTCCATAGTGATGGTACAAGTTTGGCCTCCCACCACCAATGGAGGAGGGTTCCCCTTTCTCCACAACCTCACCAGCATGTACTGTCATTTGAGCTTTTGCTCTTAGCCATTCTGACAGGTGTGAGATGGAATCTCAGAGTTGTCTTGAGTTGCATTTCTCTGATTAAGGATGTTGAGCATATCTACAAGTGTCTGTCAGCCATTTGAGATTCCTCTTTTGTGAATTCTGGGTTTAGCTCTATTCCCCAGTTTGTGATTGGATTATTTGGCTTCTTGGTGTTTAACTTCTTGAGTTCTTTGTAAAGTTTGGATACTAGCCCTCTGTCAGATGTGGGGTTGGTAAAGATCTTTTCCCACTCTGTAGGTTGCCATTTTGTTCTAATGACAGTGTCCTTTGCTTTACAGAAGGTTTTCAGTTTCATAAGGTCCCATTTATTTATTGTTGGTCTTAGAGCCTGAGCTATTGGTGTTCGTTCAGGAAGTTGTCACCTGTGCTGATGAGTTTTTGAAAGAAGAAAGAGTCCTAGTCATATTAAATGTAAGTAATAGTATCAATTAATATAACTGACATATTTATCAGGTTTTTAATACTAATCTTCAATATCTTCTTAAGAGCATCAATAAGAATGTTAATTAAGTAATTTAAAATTCCCCTTTTCCTAATCATCTTACCTCTTCTTCTCAATTAATCTAGTAAGCATCAAACACTGTAATTTATCTTCAAATATTCTCTTGTGCAAGATATCAGTCAGAGTGGACAGGAACCATGTGGGAGGGTAGTGAGGCAGGGAGATAAGAGAACCATGTAGGAGGGTAGTGAGGCAGGGAGACAAAAAGTCCGTGGCACATATGTAAGAAAATGCCATGAAGAAGTTCTTCACTTTTATGCTAACTTTAAAGATATCTTGAGCACCATATTTCATTCCTGCTGTCATCAAACTTTTATGCTAGCTGTTAAAACTAAAATCTTCAGTCTGTTCTCTCTCTATCTGTGCTTCCTCTCCATTCACATCTTAAAAATATGTTTATTTCACATATTACTGTATACTCACACATGTAATAATATTTGCATGTGTATATGAGTGTGCTGTGTCCCAGCCCACATAGAGGTCAGAGGTGAACACTGTGGAGTAGGTTCTTTCCTTTCTGCTTTACATGGGTTCCAGGGATGGACTCTGGTTGTCAGGTGTGTGCAGCAGGAGCTTTGACCATAACTCACTGGCCCTCCTTAGGTGTTCTTCCCAGATCTCCTTGCAAGCTGCTTCTGACGAGATCTTCTTGAAGAAGCCCCAGCAAATCCAGTTCTCATCAGAACTATCCTACAAACAGATTTTCACACAGTTGACTGTCCTTCCTCTCTTAATCATTTTCTTCACTGTGTCATAAGACACCAATGTTTGCTCCCCACCTCACCCCACTATTAACATGAAGTGCTAAAACCCAACTTCCTGAGTAACAATACAGCAGAAGCATCTTTGATTTGTATTTCTGCCTTGCTGCCTGCTCCAAGCTCTCTGCTCTCCAGCTGAAACCCCCTTCCAGGAATTCATCCAGCCCAGTGCTTCAAAAGCCACACACAGAACAACACCCCCAGAATCCCTTGAATTTCTGGCATCTTTTTCTCTACATGGAGTCCTAATGGGCATCAAAAACACAGAACTTCCCAGAAGGAATTAACTTTCACAATTTCTGTGTCTTCTTATCCCCCCCCCCCCGAACTCTACCCTACGACCCCTACCAGCCACTTTCACACTGTAAGTCCCTCTTATCAATTGTCCTAGTCGAGTTTGTCGACTTGGCACAAGTTAGAGTCACTTAGGATGAGATAACATCAATTGAGAAAAAACGTCCCCACCAGATTGGCCTGTGGGACATTTTCTTGATCTATGATTGATGTAGGAGGGTATGTGGGTGGAGCCACTTCTCGGGAAGTGACACTGGGTGTTGTAAGTGACCAGAATGAGCAAGTACTGCCATGCAAGCCTGTAAACAATGTACCCCTGTGCCTCTGCTTCACTTCCTGCTCCAGGTTCCTGCTCTAAGTCCCTGCCTTGACTTCCCTCCATGACGGACTGTAGTCAGGGATGGGAGCTGAAATAAGCCCTTTCTCTCCAAGTTGCTTTTGATCATGGTGTCTTAACACAGCAACATGATTTAAGACACATATGTACTTCAAGCTGGCATCAGCCTGGTGACTAGCTGAACATTAGTGTGTTTATTACTATGAAACTTGCATCAGACAACAAATGTCTCCATGGAAATCTTGTAGTAGTGTCCTTTCACACTACCCGTAATTCCAGCTCTTCACCCCAGCCAGGCAGCATCCCTCTGTGCTCCTTAAATGCTCCATACTCTTTCCATCACTTTGCACTAATTTCTGTGGTACTTGCTTCCTCAATGCACAGTGTCTCTTCAGATGTGAAACCTTAAATGTCACTCACTGCTCCCCACTGATCTTTATGATGTCTCACTTCTTCATAGCAGTCATCGCTCCCAGGGATAGTGAATTCTTTTAGTGAATGGATATTGTCTTCTTGCATGTTTGCTTCTGTAGCCCCTTAATGCACAAGACAGCACATGGTCCACAGGAGAAGTACTCATAAGCATTTGTTAAATCAATATGTCATTGCGTAAGTCCCCACTGTACAGCCATCATGTGGCCAACCCTGACACTATCTGAGGTAAAATGCTTGGATTTAGAGGCATTGTGATGTGAATCTGGTAGGAATTCTTTTACTAGTTATATCAAGTTAGATGAGTTTATTAACTTCTTATATTCTCATCTGCATAACAGTAAATAACTTGTATTTCATGACATGATTCCACAGTTTTAAAAGGACAAGGTATAGAAAACTGCACAACTCAAAGTTGTTTAGGATTATGAGATTTTAGAAAAGCAAAAATGATTAAAAAGTTATAAACATTATAAAAATAGGACATTGGCACCGTATGCTCCACTCTTCATCACTGTGACAAACACCTTACAGTAACAGCTCAAAAGGGGGGTTATAAATTTTGTTTTGTCTCACAGTCTCACAGACTTCTGTCCAAACTCGGATTCTGAGGTAATGTAGAGTGTTATGAAGGCAGGAGCAAGGAGCAAGCAAAGAATAACAGGAAGGGCCAATGCTGACAACAAACACTCTCTTAAGGCAAAATTCAGCAAACACTTCGTCCAGGGCCCACCCTTCACCTTCACAGTGCTACCCTCTTCCAGACTCTACTTGGATTCTGAGTACATCAATAGATACAATTGCTTAGTCAAGATCCTCATGATCCAGCTGTCTCTGCAAACACCCAACAGACCCACCAAAGTTTGGTTGACCTTCCAGGAAATTCTCTAGTCAGTTGACCATCAACATTAATCATCACTGCTGGTCTTGAATACAGGACTTTGTGCCGTGGCTTTGTGTATTTACGTTTGATTATTCTTGAAGCTAAATGTGAAACAAGAGGCTTTCTCTACCATCCATTTCCATATGTAGACAACAAAATTAAACCTTTGTTTCCAAGTTTTTTTCCTTATTGAAATAGCATTTTATGTTATTTTATTTATTTTTATTATTGCTTTTACATTTATATATTTCTTCAAGTTACATCTCAATCGTAGTCCCCTCCCTCCTTCCACTCCACGTCCCACCCTCCTACCCTCTTCCCCCTCTCCCTCCTATCTGCTTTTTTTTAATGTAAGGTGTATCTTTTCTCCCCAACACCTCCCCCTTTTAGTCCAATAAAAGTCTTTTTCTTATTTCTATAAATACAATACAAAACAATAAGAATAATTAGACCACAATTATGAAAATTATAAGGTATAATGTACATTCCCAATGTCCACTCCATAGATATTTGGCAACTGATATTAATATTCTATTATCTATCTCAATGAGTTTAAAGTTCTATAACTAACTCAGTTTCCAACATAACTTGCATTACCAACTCAAAAACATCTTCTTAGACCTAGAACATCCTTTTCATTCCTAAACAACTTAAAATTTCACTGTGAGACTATAACTATCTAGTGTTCAACCAGCTCAGAGACCTGAGAAGGATAAATATGTCTGAATAAACAGGAAGTGCAGAGCAAGCAGCTTCCAAAACTAAGAGATGACAGAAAACTGGCTACCTGGACAGTCCCCAATTTCTCTCAATACATGAGAGTATCTATCTTCAACCTTTTGGCCCAGTATCTCTGACAGATATTAATTTTAAAGCAGGAATTATGAAGGATTTGCCTACCCTGTCTTGGCAGAGGTAGGTGTAGAGAGCTGCGACGTGCCGCGCCTTAAAGATGGCGCTGGTCTCCGCCTTCCACCAGCCCGACGGTGAGCGCTCTCGGTGGTAAACAAGTCCATATTTGGCTAAGACCGCTGATCTGGCTTGCTTCCGCATACGTGGGCCTCTAAGATAGCACCAAGTGGCTTTACTTGATTGGCTGTTCATTTAGTATTTAGCCTGTGGGTTGGGTCT
>CAJQZJ010033200.1:248524-303296 GCA_907164525.1 Lophiomys imhausi | reverse complement strand
TATATTTTGGATATTAGCCCTCTGTCAGATGTTGGGTTGGTGAAGATCCTTTCCCACTCTGTAGGCTGCTGTTTTGCTCTAAGGACAGTGTCCTTTGCCTTACAGAAGCTTTTCAATTTTATAAGGTCCCATTTATTGATTGTTTGTTTTAGTGCCTGAGCTATTGGTGTTCTATTCAGGAATTTGCTACCAGTGCCAATGATTTCAAGGCTTTTTCCCACTTTCTCTTCTATTAATGTTAGTGTGTCTGGATTTATGTTGAGGTCCTTGATCCACTTAGACTTAAGTTTTGTACAGGGTGATAAGTATGGATCTATTTGCATTCTTCTACATGTTGACATCCAGTTAGACCAGCACCATTTATTGAAGATGCTTTCCTTTTTCCATTGTATGTTTTTGGCTTCTTTATCAAAAATTAAGTGACCATAGATGTGTGGGTTTATTTCTGGGTCTTCAATTCGATTCCATTGGTCAACTGGTCTGTTTCTATACCAGTACCATGCTGTTTTTATTACTATTGCCCTGTAGTACAGCTTGAAATCCGGGATGGTGATACCTCCAGATGTTCTGTTATTGTATATGATTGATTTAGCTATTCTGGGTCTTTTGTTATTCCATATGAAGTTGAGAATTGTTTTTTCCAGATCTGTAAAAAATTGAGTTGGTATTTGGATAGGAATTGCATTGAATCTGTATATTGCTTTTGGTAAGATTGCCATTTTTATTATGTTGATCCTACCTATCCATGAACAAGGGAGATCTTTCCATCTCCTGATATCTTCTTCAATTTCTTTCTTCAGGGTCTTGAAGTTCTTATCATACAGGTCTTTCACTTGCTTGGTTAGAGTTACCCCAAGGTATTTTATATTATTTGTGGCTATTGTGAAGGGTGTTGATTCCCTTATTTCTTTCTCAGCCCATTTATCTTTTGTGTAAAGAAGGGCTACTGATTTTTTTGAATTGATTTTGTATCCGGCCACCTTGCTGAAGGAGTTTATCAGCTGTAGAAGTTCTCTGGTGGAATTTTTGGGGTCACTGATGTATACTATCATATCATGTGCAAATAGGGATACTTTGACTTCTTCCTTTCCAATTTGTATCCCCTTGATCTCTTTTAGTTGTCTTATTGCTCTAGCTAAAACTTCAAGTACTATGTTGAAGAGATATGGAGAGAGTGGGCAGCCTTGCCTTGTCCCTGATTTTAGAGGAAATGCTTTAAGTTTCTCTCCATTTAGTTTGATGTTGGCTATTAGCTTGCTGTAAATTGCTTTTATTATTTTTAAGTATGGTCCTTGTATGCCTGATCTCTCTAAGACTTTTATCATGAAAGGGTGCTGTATTTTGTCAAAAGCTTTTTCAGCATCCAATGAGATGATCATGTGGTTCTTTTCTTTCAGCTTGTTTATGTGGTGGATTACATTGATGGATTTTCTAATGTTGAACCACCCCTGCATCCCTGGGATGAAGCCTACTTGATCATGGTGTATGATACTTTTGATGTGATCTTGGATCCGGTTTGCAAGTATTTTATTAAGTATCTTTGCATCCATGTTCATAAGGGAAATTTGTCTGAAATTTTCTTTCTCCGTTGGGTCTTTGTGAGGTTTAGGTATCAGGGTAACTGTGGCCTCATAGAATGTGTTTGGCAGTATTCCTTCTGTTTCTATGTTATGGAAGAGTTTGAAGAATATTGGTGTTAGCTCTTCTTTGAATGTCTGATAGAATTCTGTGCTGAAACCATCTGGGCCTGGGCTTTTTTTGGTTGGAAGACGTCTAATGACTTCTTCTATTTCCTTAAGGGTTATAGGACTGTTTAATTTGTTTACCTGTTCTTGATTTAACCTTGGTAGGTGGAATCTATCAAGAAAATTGTCCATTTCATTTAGATTTTCCAATTTTGTGGAGTTCAAGTTTTTGAAGTAGGACCTAACGATTCTTTGGATTTCCTCAATGTCTGTTGTTATTTCCCCCTTTTCATTTCTGATTTTGTTGATTTGGGTATTTTCCCTCTGCCTTTTAGTTAGTTTAGCTAAGGGCTTGTCTATTTTGTTGATTTTCTCAAAGAACCAGCTCTTGGTTTTGTCGATTCTTTGTATTGTTCTTTTTGTTTCTAAGTTGTTGATTTCAGCCCTGAGTTTGATAATTTCCTCTCGTCTGCTCCTCTTGGGAGTGTTTGCTTCTTTTTGTTCTAGCTCTTTCAGGTGTTCTTTTAGGTGGCTAGTATAGGAATTCTCCAGTTTCTTTTTGAAGGCACTTAGAGCTATAAACTTTCCTCTTAGCACTGCTTTCAATGGGTCCCATAAGTTTGGGTATGTTGTGCCTTCATTTTCATTGAGTTCTAAGAAGACTTTAATTTCTTTTTTTATTTCTTCCCTGACCCAGAGGTCATTGAGGAGAGAGTTGTTCAGTTTCCATGTTTTTGCAAGCACTCTGTTGTTTTTGTTACTGTTGAAGCCTAGCTTTATTCCATGATGGTCTGATAAGTTACAAGGAGTGATTTCAATTTTCCTGTATCTGTTGAGGCTTGCTTTGTGACCGACTATATGGTCGATTTTGGAGAAGGTTCCGTGAGGTGCCGAGAAGAAAGTGTATTCTTTTGTTTTGGGGTGAAATGTTCTGTAGATATCAATTAGGTCCATTTGATTCATGACATCTGTGAGGTTCATTATTTCTCTGTTTGGTTTCTGCATTGTTGATCTGTCCAGTGGTGAGAGTGGTGTGTTGAAGTCTCCCACTATTAATGTGTGAGGTTCAATGTGGGATTTGAGCTTCAGTAGTGTTTCTTTAATGAATGTGGGTGGTCTTACATTTGGGGCATAGATGTTTAGTATTGAAATTTCATCTTGGTGGATTTTTCCTTTGATGAGTATATAGTGTCCTTCCCCATCTCTTTTGATTAATGTTGGTTGAAAATCCAATTTGTTGCATACTAGAATTGCTACTCCAGCTTTTTTCTTGGGTCCATTTGCTTGGGATATCTTTTTCCAGCCCTTTACTTGGAGATAATGTCTATCTTTTTTGCTGAGGTGTGTTTCTTGTAAACAGCAGAATGTGGGATTCTGTTTTCGCATCCATTCTGCTAGCCTGTGCCTTTTTATTGGGGAATTGAGTCCATTGATGTTGAGAGATATTAATGACCAGTGATTGTTACTTCCTGCCATCTTGATGTTGGTAGAAGTAATGTGTGAGTGAGCTTCTTTCCTTTTGTTTTTGCTGCAGGCATGCTATTTGCTTCCTGTGCTTTCTTGTGTGTAGTTAACCTCTTTGGGTTGAAGTTTTCCTTCTAACATCTTCTGTAGAGCTGGATTTGTGGATAGATATTGTTTGAATTTAGCTTTGTCATGGAATATCTTGTTTTCTCCATCTATGTTGATTGACAATTTTGCAGGGAATAGTAGTCTGGCCTGGCATTTGTGGTTTTTTAGGGTCTGCAAGATGTCTGTCCAGGCCCTTCTGGCTTTTAGAGTCTCTGAAGAAAAGTCAGGTGTGATTCTGATAGGTTTGCCATTATATGTTACTTGACCCTTTTCCCTAGCAGCTTTTAAAATTCTTTCTTTGTTCTGTACATTTAGTGTTTTGATTATTATGTGGCGGGAATATTTTCTTTTCTGGTCTAATCTATTTGGGGTTCTGTAAGCTTCTTGTACAGTTATAGGCATCTGTTTTTTTAGATTTGGGAAATTCTCTTCAATGATTTTGTTGAAGATATTTTCTGGTCCATGGAGGTGGGACTCTTCTCTTTCTTCTATTCCTATTATTCTGAGATTCCGTCTTTTCATTGTGTCCTTGATTTCCTGAAGGTTTTGTGTCAGGACTTTTTTAGATTTGACATTTTCTTTGACAGATGTATCCATTTCTTCAATTTTATCCTCTGAGCCTGAAATTCTTTCTTCCATCTCTTGTATTCTGTTGGTGATGCTAGTGTCTGTAGTTCCGATTCTTTTCTTAAGGTTTTCCAGTTCTATGGATGTCTCCGATTGGATTTTCTTCATTGCTTCAACTTCCCTTTTCAGGTCTTCCATTCCTTTAAGCGCTTTATTCATTTCCATCACCTCCTTTGCAGTACTTTGTTGTTGCTCTCTGAGGTATTTGATTTCCTCCCTTAGGCCTTCTATTATTAGTATAAGCGTAGGATTAAGGTCATTTTCCTTTGCTTCAATTGGGTTCAGCTGTCCAGAGTTGTCTGTAGCATTATTGCTAGGATCTGGAGACATCCTATTGTTTTGGTTTTTTTTTTACCATATTCTTGCGCTGACCTTTTGTCATCAGATGGACCCAGGTGTTATCTGTTTGTTTCTTTTGTTACCTGACCTTGGTGCTCAGGAAAACTCCCTGCCCTGGGGGTTGGCTGATCCTGAGATCCTGGTGTTTACCTCCAGATGGCGGGCAGATTCCTGTAATAGACTGACTGGCTCTCGGAGAGGAGGGTGGCTGCTGCTCTCCTCAACTGCTTGTGACCCAATTGGACCAATATAGAGGGGATTGGAGTGGGGAGAGGGCTAGCCTCTGAGGACCTGGGAGCTGACAGGTCTCCTCAGAAAGGCAGGTAGAGCTGTGGTTGGGTCTGTGTTCTCCTCTCACTGACCCAGTCGTTCTGGCTCCCCAGCTGGGCTGACTATGCAGGCAGGGAGCTCCACCCACAACAGATGCTGGCCTCAGTGCGCCTGTTGCTGACTGCCTCAGATGCTTGGGTGCTAGGGTGAGTGACCCACCCGCCCCAGTATTTGTGGAGAACACACTGTCCCGGGCTCTGTTTGCAGGCAGTCTTGGCTCCTAATTGCTTTGCTGTGACTGGGTTAGGTCTCTGCCTCTCTGCTACAGTGCACACTGTGCCACCATGTTGGAAACTCGGGAAAAAATAATCTCACTTACCTTTGCTCTTGTGGTGCGGCTCAAGCGCAGGCTGGATATCAGGCAGACAGGCGGGGCCGCTGGTCTGTGGCTGGAGCCGTGGGCTGGATCCGCTCCTGGGCTAGATCTCTAGCCAGAGCTCCTCTCCAGACCGGTGACGGAGCTGGCTGACCTCAGGGTTGTGTTCCCGGGAACTGCGTGGGCTCTTTTACCTGGTGACCGGTCTCAATGTTCGCTGTGGGCATTCAGACACCGTCTGTGCTTCACTGTAGGCTAGGGGACCTCACATTCACTCCACAATGACTAATCTCATTCACCTACTACTCAGATGCACTGCTCTATGGTCGGCGCCATCTTGGATCCTCCGAAAGTAAATTTTTAAACATGGGGTTGTCTGAGTCACACCCAATTTTTCTGGCTCTTCAGGAGCTACTTTTAGCTAGGAATTTGAAGATTAAGAAGTCTACCCTAGAAAGATTTTTGAATGAGTGTGATTCCGTGGCTCCGTGGTTTGCGGTGTCCGGGAATCTTACGGTATCCTGCTGGGACAAATTAGGCAGGGACTTGGATTTTGCTTGGGAGCAAGGGACTCTGAAGCATGGAGTAAGACCGATTTGGAAAATGGTGAGGAGTTGTTTAGAAGATCAGAGATGTTGTAATGCAATCAAAGAGGGAGAGTCAGCCTTGGAACTGCTGCAAGGGGAAATATCTGAGCAGGTAGACAGTGAAAAGGAAAGTAACAAAGGCGAAAGATTTGAGCAGGCAGACAGTGAAAAGGGAGGCAAAAAGAGAGTTCCTCTCTATCCCGATCTTACAGATTTTAGAGATTTTAGAGATTTTGAGGACTCAGAGAGCACAGATTCTGAAGGAGAGCTACACGCTCTACTAGAACAGTTGGAGAGGACTGTTATTAGAAAAAAGGAAAAGAAAAGGGTAAAAGAAAAGGACATATCGGCGGCAGTTAGTGTGGGTGGAGCTGTTGCTATAGCGCCTGACACGTCAGCGGCAGTCGGAGTGGGTGGAGTCGTTGCTACAGCGCCTTCAGCCACGCTGGCGGCAGCTGGTGTAAACAAAGCCGTTGCTATGGCGCCTTCAACTCCTCCCCCATATCCAGAAGCCACTCAGACAGAACAGCCAGTTCAGTCCCTGAAAGTAGGGAGATCTTTCTGCCCGGGGATGTGGACACAAGTAAGAACAGAATAGAACATTATCCCACTGCACTTGCTGCTTTAGCCTTGAATGGTATCCAACAATGCTTGCAGTCTTTTGGAGTTGCTCCTGCCAGTATAATAGTGCCCTATTCCAGTTATCAAATTAAGATTTTGTGTGGCACTGTAGATGACTGGGCAATATAGCAATGTAGCTTTGAAGGAGTGATTGATAACCACTATCCTAAACATCCATTGCTATCATTTTTTAAGGAGCACCCAGTGATATTCCCTAAGGTTACTTCAGCAGTACCACTTCAAGGGTCACCAAATGTGTTTACTGATGGCTCAAAGACAGGCTGTGGAGCCTATTTGATAGAAAGACAAGAGCCCGTGTTATGTCAATTTCAACCGGGCTCCCCCCAAATAGTAGAGTTGAAAATAGTAATTGAGGTGTTTAAAAGATGTCAATTTGCATTCAATTTGATTTCAGATTCAGTCTATGTGGTCAATGCAGTGAAAGTATTAGAATTAGCAGGTCCTATTAAGAATAGTAGTACTGTATGTGCCTTATTACAAGAGTTACAAGTTTTAATCTGGCAGAGAAAAAGGTGTTTTTATATTCAACATATCAGAGCACATACAGGATTACCTGGACCATTAAGTGAGGGTAATGATAAAGTTGATCAATGGACCAGGATGACATGCATTTTTTGGAGCTCATTCCTGGACCAAGCCAGACAGTTTCACCAATTATTTCATGTAAATGCAAAAACTCTACAGCAAAAATTCCATTTGTCTAGAGCAGATGCTAGACAAGTAGTTTTGGACTGTCCTCAGTGTGTGATTCATCATCATCCTCCCAGTGTGGGAGTGAACCCTAGAGGGTTGATGCCACTCAAAATCTGGCAAATGGACGTTACCCACATTTCAGAGTTTGGAACCTTAAAATATATTCATGTATCTGTGGATACCTGCTCAGGTATCATACATGCTACACCTATGAGTGGAGAAAAGGCTGGCAATGTCATAGGACATTGCTTAGACGCCTGGGCTGCATGGGAAAAACCACAACAGCTAAAAACGGACAATGGACCAGCCTATACGGCTCAGTCCTTTGTCTCTTTCTGCAACCAGATGGAGGTACAGCTTAATCACGGATTACCATACAATCCTCAAGGACAAGGAATTGTGGAGTGTGCTCATCGCACCTTGAAAGAATGCTTGCAAAAACAAAAAGGGGGAATAGGCCAAGGCCGTACCCCCAAGGAGAGAATATCTTTAGCCTTATTTACTTTAAATTTTTTCAATTTGGATGCTCAAGGCCGCTCAGCAGCGGACAGACATCAGGATTCCCATGGTTCACCTAAAAGCATGGTGAAGTGGAAGGATATTTTGACAGGCTCTTGGCGGGGGCCTGACCCCGTGCTAACATGGGTGAGAGGGTCTGTTTGTGTTTTTCCTCAGGATCAACAAGATCCAGTGTGGGTGCCTGTACGCCTTGTGAGGAAGATTCGTCATGAAGACCTTCCTAAGGATCCTGGTGATAGTAGCAGTGAGTATGTCAGGAGAGCAGAGCAGTTTGGGTTCAACAAGATTATTTTTCCTTTAGCCCCATGATTAGTAATATAGTGAATAAGTCTTGTACAGGAATGCTTGATATATCTATTAGGGATCCTCAGCAGACTGCCACCAATCCTTTTGATTTGTGGCTTTTGTGTGGAGTAAATGGAAGTTGCATGGACTTGGGACCTGTCATTATGCTTGGGGGAGGAATTTATCAAAGAGGTAGTTTTTCCCTAGGGTCTGCTACCAAATTGGATTTTTCTAGCGGTAGTCGCTCTGGTACTTGGAATTCTTTGTTTCATTCTTACCGCAACGAGACTATTTTAGCTTCGCCAGTATGTCTCTGGCCTCCTTTTCTGTGGATTGTAAGTAATGGGAGTGCATCCTTGGGTGAAGAAAAGTTAGTATGCACTCCGAGTACATGTTTTTATGCCCTATGCTGGAATGCCACAGCCTTTCCTGTGGCTGTGGTGACTAGAATGCCTCGATATGTACCAGTTCCTGTAGAGGCTCCTAATACCATGATGCTATTCAGGTTTAAAAGAGATTTTGGCATCACTGCAGCTATTGTTACTGCTATCACTATTGCTGCTGTGGGAGCTACTGCCTCAGCTATTGCCTTGTCTAGTTCTATACAGACTGCCAATGCCCTGAATAACATCTCAGCCACTGTGGCACAGGCATTGGATACTCAGACCTCTATGAATTCTCATCTCAAAGGAGGTCTTATGATAGTTAATCAACGCATAGATTTAATACAAGAACAGATTGATTCTCTTTGGCAACTAGCACAATTGGGGTGTGAGTGGAAAATGCAAGGTTTGTGTGTTACTTCCATGCAGTATCAAAATTTTACAAAGGCTGCTAATTTGTCTAGACAATTGTCAAAGTTCCTCTTACAGGATTGGTTGGCTGAGTTTGAAAATTTGATGAGAGAGCTGAGAGCGACAATCATCCACATCAACTCCACTCGGGTGGATTTGAGCCTGGCTACTGGTTTGACTTCCTGGATACAGACGGCTATGGATCATCTTAAGGAGTGGGCGGGCGTAGGCTCTTTGGCGATACTGATGATACTAGCCTCTCTGGTTTGCCTATGGTGCATCTACAAAATGAGAGCTACACAAAAGCGTAATGCAGCCATGATTATACAAGCCCTTGTCGCCATTGAGGCGGGCCAGTCCCCTCAGGCATGGCTTGCTGCCATGAAGTAAATCTTCACTAAGCATAGTCCCTGCCCACTGAGGTATTTGTTCCACGGATATTAGGGTCTGGCAAGTCAGTGACGGAGTTGACGGGTAAGTCTCGGCCACCTAAGACAGGGCAGTCCCGAGTGGGGAGGTTGACCCAGAGACAGGTAAGAGTTTGAGCACCGCCCTCCTACAGGCTCAGGCCCACCGTGAGATCCCCAGATAGGGGGATTACGAAACCTTTCCAGGTACTTCTACCAACTTTAGAAAAAATAAAAAAAGGAGGAACTGTAGAGAGCTGCGACGTGCCGCGCCTTAAAGATGGCGCTGGTCTCCGCCTTCCACCAGCCCGACGGTGAGCGCTCTCGGTGGTAAACAAGTCCATATTTGGCTAAGACCGCTGATCTGGCTTGCTTCCGCATACGTGGGCCTCTAAGATAGCACCACGTGGCTTTACTTGATTGGCTGTTCATTTAGTATTTAGCCTGTGGGTTGGGTCTGCCCGGGCATTCGGAAGATTGTTTTCAAGGGACCTGAATAAACTGCTGGAGAAGAGCTTTTGTGAGTTGTGTCATCCTTGCTGGTCGAGGGGGACGCGACAGGTAGGCTGTTAACTTACCTGCTTCCAAGTTTCATCCTTTTTGGACAACATTATGTCTACAGTTGAAGCAAGGGTTTTCTCTTGCTCAGTGACAAGCTTGCCACAAATGCAATCATCTCCAAATGGAAATTCTTTGATGTTCATCATCTACTTGGAGTAGAATAGGGAGTGCTGTCAGGAGCTGACATGTCTCAATATCAAAAAATCTTAAGTTAAGAAAACATCTTTGAATGCCATATTCTATAGATCTCTTGAGGTTTTTGAAGATCACCTATCTCCATATATTTGCATAAGCAAATGTTGCTTATCTCTTAGCAACTTGATTTCTGATTAACTTAGGAAACATCTGTGATAAACTATGCTAGTGCCTAACAAAATGACATGTTTGAATGACTATTAGTTTGCATTTCTTAATTATTTTTATGAGAGCCTGTTGAGATATTTTATATACTGGAGTGGGTACTTTTTTTTTCAATCCATTCATACAACAAAGAGGTGACCAATCACTTAGAGTCTACTTGGGAACATAAGCCATGTGATTTGATGAGAAAACTGTTAGAACTGAAAGTCCTGAGGAAATTCAGAGCAGAATGTCAAACCTTCATCTCTGTATGTGAGAAGTCGCCTGTTCCTTCTCTGACTCCACCCGATACAGCAGTTCTTTTTAAAGCCCTTGTCATACAAAAAAAAAAAAAAAATACGGAAGAATTATTGACACAAAGCAATCCTTCTCAAGTGTTAACTATTGCTCAAGTTCCTAACTTCAATATCTCAAAACAAAAATGCATAGATAATTTTTGGGAAGCAAACCAGAGGGCTTTGCCATTCCTCTCATCTGGTTTGCACACTCCTAAGTGATGCCTCTGGGTACACCACTAAAAGAGCTTTAATTAAGAGCAAACACACTTGGGGTTTACTTATCTTGGGCCCAATAATTATACTAAAGAGTTCATAAAGCGGGGAAACAGCAGATAATTTTTTTCAAAGCTTTTTGTCTACTTCTGAAATTGTCTTTTTAGGCTACAGATGACGTTTAAGATTACTTTCAGCCTCTGGAGAGAACGCACAGGCAGCATCTTCATACACAGATATTGCCATGTGCTACAAGAGATACATGTGTGGAAGGCCTGGAACTACAGGGCTCTGAGGTTAGAGGTCAGGGTGAGTGATTCGTTGGGATGCTTATATTTTAGCATATTTTCTTCTCAGCATGGGAATGTAGGGATTACTCTAAGAGAAATGAAAGGGAAAGTTATATGCCTCAACTTTTATTTTTAATGAAGTTAATTTTGCCTCAAGAATTAGATGTCAAGAATTGGACAGTCCATTTGCCAGATTTCTGTTTTACATGTGCACATTCTGCCATGTTATTCCACTCAAAAAGATGTTGCCAAGAGTCATGCCTGACATGGTGTTCAGTGCCAACATCGTCCAATAGAAGCTTTTCTTTGTTAGAAAGAGTGTGTGGCAGAGGCCCCATGCCTCACGTGTGTTGGAAACATCCCCACTGCAAACCTCAGAGCTTCACATGAATGTGGCTGGAGATATTTACCACCACTTAATCCAAAGGCCCTTCCTCCTTCTATATATTGCAGTTGCAGCGTGCAATAAACCACATCTGGACTGCGAATAGACAGAAGTACGTCAGTTATAAGTAGGCTCAGACCAGAAGACAAAACCCTTGCCTATGTAGATTTCACTCAAAAGCACGAGATTCTTGTTTGTAATTCTGTCTCCCAAAGCGATGGCCCCTGGGCAAACATCTCTAAGCCTAGGCACGCACATTGGAAAATCGGAACTTAGAAGATTTCACCACAAAACTATGTTGTCTTGATGTAAAACTGTAAAACCTTTATATGCCATGTAGCACACAGGTGCAACGATTGTAAGCACTCATGAAATGTGAGTGAAGGGAGCAGAGCAGAGAGGTTTTCAGGGAAACAACCCTGCTTGCAACCTGCTTTTCCTCTTCCAAACTCAGTTGTTTTGGCCTCCTACTTTCTCAGTATCTATCTCTATAAATGGAAATAATTCAGTACCCACCTCATAGATGTGTGATAATTTAATGAGAATGTATGTTAAAAAAGGTTTACTTTTTTGTTTACAAAAAAATGTTTAATTTTTTAAGGGTACAAATGCTAAATGCTTACATTTGTACCCAATGTTTAGTCAACTGTCTCTACATTTTGGCCATTGCTGCTAACTTGTGTCTTCCTGGGTATTTAAAAGAATTTCAACATGGTTTATATTATCCTTGGTGTGAAAAGTTATTTATTTTCCCATAAGAATAAGGTTGGCCTGGAACTTTGTGTGTTCAAAAAGAATGATAGAGCCATGAGTGGTGATGATACACACAGGGTCTGATTCTATATCACTGTAGGTCGACCAGGGTGTGTGTGTCACCTCTGGTGTGGACGTGCATGGGCATCTCTGACCCTGCTCTCTCAGGTCTCCAGTCCTCATGCCCAGCACAAGCTAGATGTGTAAAGGGAATGGATGCCTTGTTTTGCCTTCCTTGCACTCATCTGCAGCCAGGCCAGCTCTTAACCCAACCCCTTCAACTTTGTTCTTTGACTCTGTTTTCTTTTGGCTTCTTACTCAAAAGTTCTCTATATCTCAACTTCAGTGACACATGACTCCTTGACTAGAGCTGGGCATTTGACCAATAGTTTCCTGGGATCCAAGCTCTTTCTATCTTGTACATAGATATTACTATACCCACTTAATTATTAATAAAAAGTTTTAGAAACATTTATTCAAAGGACCATCATTGATGCAAGAATTCAGAAAATACATACTCACAAGAATGACTAGATGCATGCTGCTCAAAGCAAGGGGAAACATCACTATGAAAATGCCATTAGTATCTACACCAAGAGAATTTCTGTTCAAATGTAAAAGTAAAGTGAATCATTCTGTTTCTTCAGTGCTGGTGAGCAAATCCAGGACCCTGTGCATGCTGGACAAATCCAGGACCCTGTGCTTGTTGGGAAAATCCAGGACCCTGTGCTTATTGGGTAAACCCAGGACCCTGTGCATGCTGGGAAAACACTCTACCCCTGAGCTAAACCCACAGTACAAGTTTATACCATTATGAGAGCCAAAACCATCTATGTTGTGTAATATTGATGCATGGACATCAACTGAGAAGTCAGATCATAAAATGTATGGCTTATTCATTCATGTTCTCAACTAATGAGCAAAGAGAGAAGAACGATGACTAACAAACATTCATCAAACAATTTCTGTGTGAGACACTGCTCTAAGCACTGAAAAAAAACTCATCATAATAAGAAAACAATACTCCTAAGGTCACAAGTACACTGAGGCAGAGGGGATTTTGAAAATATATGCAGAGTCACATGGTTAGTAAGCAACCATTTATGTATTCATGCATTTATACTTAGCATCCAGGGTGCTTTACCAGAGGGTGAGTTCAACAAACTGCCAAAATCCAGCCCCAACCTTCATGATGTTAACATTCAAGGGTGATGAAGCCCAGCAAAGATGGCATGCAAATTAAATAGCTCCAAGTAAGCATTACAAAAGCAATAAGAAATAAATAAGGGCTAATAAAATGGTGTTTTAGGGGTGTGATGGCTGCTAAAAGGTAACCTGTGTCCCCCATAAAAATGTCATGGTACAGCCCTAACTTCCAGTAACTCAGCCTGTGACTGGGTTTGCAGACAGAGCATTTAAAGTGTTTAATTTTATCATCAGCTTGATGCGACTTGACCAACCTTGATGAGGTTTAGTGAGGTGAGAAGCCAGCCCACTGTGGATGGCACCTTTCTCTACACTGCAATCCTGGACTGCATAAGTAGCAAACTGGGTAAAATAATTTATTTTTCTTGCCTTCTTGGCAGTGGATGTGGTGTGACCGGCTGCCCTAATTCCTGCTGTTGTGACTTCCCCATCATGTTAACATTCAACCCTGAACTGTGAGCCCTTAAGTTGCTTTTGTCAGAGACCTTTATCACTGCTACCTTTTCTTACTTACCTTTTTTAATGTAAGACATTGAGGTAAACTGAGGTTGTAGAGTGGTTTCTCAACCCAATATGAATCTTGAGAAGATTCCAGAACAGCAACAATGAAAGGAAGGAAGGGAGAGAAGAAAGGAAGAAAGGAAGGGAGGGAGGGAGGGAAATAGAGAGATGGTGTGGAAACATCTGAAGAGAGGAGTCTGAAGAAAACCAACCTCTGACCTCTCGACATCAGGAGCTTCAGGCTCCAGAGCTACAGAGCTATGAGGAAATGAATTTCTATAGCTTAATCCTCCATCTCATGTATTTTATTAGAGTGGTCAAGCAGACAAATTGAAGGGGCAGGGGAGCCTACTCTCTTATGTGAGGCCACCTGAAGTGAGGACTTGCATGAAAATGCAGTCAAAGAGAAAGCCAAGAAGAGAACCAGAGGAAGGCCAAAACTTGTGAGGTGAGAGTTAAAGGCTTTCTGGCCATCGCAGCCTCTTCTGTCAACAGTCTCTCAGAAGACTCTTCACAACATATAAGGCATTTTGAAGCATCTTTGTCAATATATCATCCTAAGAACCACACAAGCAGGGAATGAACAGTATGGTCTTATTGACAGAAGAAGAAATGTTACACCACTTGATATTCTCTCATTCACATGATAACAGGACAGCTAGAAGTTGCTTTTGATTCCCATAATGCCAGAGAAAACATCCTTTCGATGGCACATGGCTTTCCTCCTAATCCAGAAGTTTGTATAAAAACAAGAACAGGGCTGGAGAGGTGGCTCAGAGGTTAAGAGCCCTGGCTGTTCTTCCCAAGGTCCTGAGCTCAATTCCCAGCAACCACATGGTGGCTCACAGCCATCTACATTGAGATCTGCCCGGGCATATATGTAGAGCAAATACTGTATACATAATAAATAAATAAATAATTTAAAAAAAAACTTTAAACTTTAGAACTTTAGAACTTTTAACTCATGGAGATGGTTAGATAGTAGAATATTAAAGTCAGGTGCCAAATACATATGGACTGGACATTGGGAATGTATGCTAAGCCATATAACTCACATAATTGTGGCCTATTTATTTCTGTTGTTTTGTATTGTATTTATAGTTATAAGAAAAAGAACCATTTGTTGGACTGAAAGGGAGAGCTGTTGGGGGCAAAAAGAAATACCTTGAACTAAAAAAAAAGGGGGGAAGAGGATGGGGGGTTGAGGGGGAGGAGGGTGGAAGGGTGGGACTGGAGGGGGGAGTAGGGAGGGGATTGTGATTGAGATGTAACTTGAAGAAATAAAAAATAAATTATTAAAAAAAAACAAGAACAACTCTTGTGATATTGTATCAGAGGGATCTCATAATGAATAATACCTGCAATAGTTTGGATGTGGAACAACCTCAATAGGTTCACACGTTAGAACACATGATCATCAGCTCGTGATGCTACCAGGGAAGATTGTGGGACCTTTACTTGAAGCCTTACTGGGGGTCACTGGGGGAAGTGGGTCACTGGGGAAGTGGGTCACTGGGGGAAGTGGGTCACTGGGGGAAGTAGGTCACTGGGGGAAGTAGGTCACTGGGAACCAGTTCTCACCCACTTCCTATTCTCTTCCTGCTCCTGTGGCTTCCCATCATAACGGAATGGTTCCTTCAGACTATAAACCAGAATAAACCTTTTCTTCCTTAATTGGCTTCTTATTAGGTATGTTGTCAGCAATGAGAAAGGTAAACTACTGCAACACCAAAAGAAAAACCTTCTATAATTTCCATAATCTCACATCATAAGGAATCTTATAGCCATGTTCATCAGGAAGGTGAGGATTGAAAGATGAGAAATTACAAATTAATTTGGGAATATTCTGGAAGTGTCTGCTTTTCATCTCCCACCCCACAGCCTTTTCTTGCTGTGTTCTTTTAGGAAGGCATCCCCTTTATGGGCTTCATGTTGCTGCAGTTGCTTTCTAATTTGTTTCTATAAATAAAAAGTTTTCCTTTCCCCTTCACTCTGATGAGGCACATCCATACCCCAGAAGCCTTTGAATTCTCTTCACACTGGCTTTAAGTTTAACTGTAGCCTTTGCAAAATGCACCTCAACAACCACCTACAGTGCATGCCAACAGGCTCTGTGGAAGCAAAGAAGATTTCCATACACCACATGTGCTCTAAGCACAAAATTACAATAATTAGAGATGGCAAAGGCTAAGCAGCCTATCTGCAGGAAGGTTGGAGGAAGACTGTGACAATGTTTAGTCTATGCCTGCCCGTTCTCTTAATGCCACAAGGAATGAGCAAACCATGCATGCTTCCTCCTGTTAAGGATTACATGACACACTCAGATGTATTTTTGGAGTATTTGTTCAATGTCCCAAAAGTTGATCATATTTCAGTCAGTTCTTCCCTCTGAAACTTGAATGTATAAAGAAAACACTGACCATCTAGTCAATAAATATTCTGAGAGTCTTACAGAAAAGGTGATGTTCACACTGTGGACTTGGTTAAAAAAAATGTAATTAACAAAATAGTTAACCCTACAAATGATTGAAAAATACTAACCAAAGATTTCTCTATTTCTACACTTTTAATTCAAGGTTGATGTTAGTACATTGTAGAAGAAGGTTCAGATATGACTGGAGGATTTTATAACGGGTTGTGAGCATTAAAGAGCCTTTCATAAGTATGACCTTAAATACCAGTCAGATGACACTTGGCACAATGCATACGATAAGGAAGATAACGCTGGTGAAAGAAAAAAATATGAACAAAAAATGATAGTCGGTCAGTGAGATGGCTCAGCAGGGAAAGGCGCTTGCTGCCCAAACCACACAACCTGTGTTCAGTCTCCAGAACCCATCTAATGGTAGAAGGGGAGAGTGGATTCCACAAGTTTGTTCTCTTACCTCCACATGTACATTGATGTGCCCAATCCTACACATTCATCATACACACACATACACACATACATACATACATACACATAACAGTAATAATTGATAGTCTTTAAAATAAGAAAAAGTGAAATATTTCCATGGAACAATTTGTTAGAAATTTACATGACAGGCTGAAGAGCAACTAATTCTAGTTTTATAAATTACACACAGATAATGGAGAGTTTTAATGGGGGCACTGCAACTGTGAAGTGTCCACCATATTACAGATACAAACCTTTGCCTTTTACACATGAGTCTGTATTTTAATATCTGTAATCACAACATTATCAGATGACAAAACTAGACCTTGGAAATTTTAAACAGAAAACCAACAAAAATATATTTTGATGAGACCCAAGACTAGTCTAGGAATATTTATGAGGAAGTCTTATTTATTGTCACAAGTAAGAAATAAGGAAAAGATTATTTAGGATCAGAATAGTGACCTGCTGGGTTTGAAGTAAGATGTTGGCAAGGGGAGACTTCCAAAGGTCAACCTCGTGTGTGATGTATGTATGTGGCGGTGGGTATGTATGTATGTATATATGTGCATGTGTGTTTGCAAATGGAAGCAAGAGGATGTCAAGTGTCTTTGTCAAACACTCTCTGCCTTATTTTATAAAGATGTAATTATTTTTATTTTATGTGTATATTTGCTTTGCCTGCATGTATGTGTGCCCTGTGCATGCCTGGTGCTGTAGAGGCCAGAGGAGGGTGTTTGATCTCCTGGAACTGAAGTTACAGATAATTGTAAGATGCCATGTGGGTGTTAAGGACTTTACTAGAGTCCTCTGCAGGAGGAACAAGGGTTCTTGGCTGATAAGCATCTCTACAGCCATTCATCTTTTTATTTGAGACAGAATCTCTCACTAAACTAGGAGTTTGTAGATTCAGCCAGACTGACTGTCCAGTGAGTTTCTGGGATCTGCCTATTTCTGCCTACCCATTACAAGGATTATAGACAAATGTCAATGCATCCAACTTTTTACTTGGGTACTGGAATATAAACTAGAGTCTCCAAGCCCTTCACCAACTGAACCATTTCTGCAGTACTCTAAACAGTGATTTTAAATGTGAATATGCAATTAAGACATGGGATCACAGCCTCATGTTATTTGAGAGTCACTCACATCTACAGAATCATGGCCAACACAAGATGGCAGAAAAACAATAAAAGGCACATCACTGAATATATTGCCATTTAGGGAAGAGAAAGAAGACACAAGTGAAGAGAAGAAAAAGAAAAGATTGAAAGACATGTTAAAGAGGAAAATGGCAAATTACAAATTCCCCTTTATATAATTATCTCAAGTCTGTGCACAACATCAAAGAGGAAGGTGAAGGAATGAGAGGGGGTAAGCCCAATACAGTAACAATAGACTGTAGCATGCAAGAATGTGGTGGCGCCCAAAGGAGGACAAATAGCTAACTGTCTCAAAGGATGTGTAGGGAGCTGTTGTTCTAGACAGACATTTTCTGAAGAAAATAATTTCTAACATGCAAATGCTTAACAGAGCATTCCTCTTCCTCACCTGTGTATTGACAGATAAGACCCCAAAAGCCTAAAGACCACTTCTAAAAGAGAGGTTCAGGGGGGAGAAGAGATGCTCAAAACCTAATTAAGATGGGAATCTTACAGTGAGAAAAAGCCATAAAGACATCAATCCAGGGCTGTCAAGATGTCTCAGTGGGTAAGGCCACTTGCTTTCAAGCCTGACAATAACAGTTTGATTCCCAAGACTTACATGGCTGAAGGAAAGAACCAACTCCCAAAGTTGTCCTCTGGCCTCCAAAAGTACCTATTGTGCCCTTTTGTGCATGCATGTGCACACACACATACAAACAAATGAATAAATAAATATAAATAAATAAATGTGAGATTTTTAAAACTATATTTTTATAAAGGTACCAGTCCACATCTTTAGTTTAAGAGTGTTGAAAGCCTTCCAGAAATAGTCATCATCATGTGGATAACATTGTTCCTCTCATTCCTTGGGGTAAGCTAAGCCTTTCCTTTCTCATCATCTCTCTCACAGTGATCAACTTCTATTGAGAACTCCCTCAGTTCCCTGCAAAGTTACACTGAGAAACACTGATGGGAAACAGCCATCCAGGCTTTGCTTCTATCAGTGACTGTTGCCTTCAGTTTATTCTCCGTGCCCACCCTCTGTGCATCATTCCTTACCCTTAGGCCACAAAAAGTACAAAAAGCCCCCTTGGGTTTTGAGCCAGACACATGAGCAAAGGAGACTGAATCTGTCAATCTTTTCATCTCTGAGATACCTATCTCATTAAAAATCTAGGCTTCTTTGATGATCACACAGGCTGAGTGAAAACATGCCCATGGTACTTGGAAGCAATAATTATAAAGAAAGAATGTTTCTTATTTTGTCCTTAAACTTTCTTTGAATATGCAAATATTTTATTAAAATCTTGCCATTTATAACATATAACATTTATAACAGCATAGTCTTTAATGACATTAGAAAAGACATTTTGGTGTGAAGAAAACTGAGCAAAATACGTAAAATGATTGCAGAATTTAAACATATTCAAGCTAAATTAAATTTGAGCTTTATTTAACTTCTTTCGTTTTTCTTTATTATGGCTAAGCATTTCTGTTTATGTTTTTGATCCATTGAGTTTTGTTCTCTAAAAGCATAACTATTCTCTAGTGTTCACCCTAGCTCAGAAATCTGTGGCTATAAATATATAGACACTTTCTCACCTTGCATAAGAAATTCATTCATGGATGGTGCAGATCCATAACTAGAAAGCAGAAAAGAAAGTTACACTGCAACTGATAAACAGCTCTCTCTCCAAGTTGAAAACTTGAACCTTTCATTTATCCTGAGTTATTTTAGGAAAACCACACATCCTCCAACACAAGGAATATCTAACTCTGCCTATTTCCAAAAGAGAGAGAAACAATCAAAAATATACCTGTTTCTGGAAGTTCTTTAATAATCTGTTGGGTCGAAGGGTACCCGAGAGCAGGAATGGAGTGTCCCTGGTTCACTCTATACACAGCAGTCCCTGATTCTGTCTTCCAGTTGTCATCAAGCACCCCATCAGCTTGCTATAAAGTTATTCCCAAAAAAGGATTAATTAGGGGGGGATCTAGTATTTAATTGCTTAAAAGGGAGACACATTATCAAGGGTGGTGACAGAAGGCTGAGAGAAAGCAAGGCATGCAGATAGCTTGTATTGGAGCAACGAAGAAAGAATTCCTAACCTCTCCAAAGTACAGAGATGTTCACTACACTCACACTGCCAAACTCCACACTGAACTTTTTGGTCTTTTTCTTACTCCCGTCCCACTTATGGAAAAGGATTTATTCATACTAAAGGATAAAGGTTACTGAATAACACTGTTACAGAAGGCATATAATTTGCAGTCATTATATTCCACCTCTGTATAATTTCTGTAACTGTTTAGTATAAATAACAGAAAACACTTCAGCATGTTGGCTCTGTGTGTTTCCCCATTATACCGTTTGTAAGTTACAATCATTCAGTTATAGCCTAAACTTCTCTTTGTATATGGTATTAAAAGCCACAGTAAAGTTAGATCGAGTTAGGATCTACTTTACTCTAAGGGTCATCTAGGAGCTTAAGTGTACAGAGACAAGCCTGCCTCCGAAGCTAACCTGTATAATCATTTCTGTTACAACTTCCATAACTTGTTACTGGAATTGCTATTTCTCATCTTAAACTTCTTGCTAAACATCCAATATTTAGAGCCAAAAAAACCCAAACAAACCATGTGTTTTGCTCTGTGCTTTTTTACTTTCCTATTCTTAACTAGGGGTGTGCAGCAGATTTAGTTTAAACACGCTGTAAAAGGCTCAGTCCTGTGAAGTGCGATGTACCGCTGTGGTAGTGTGAATGAGAAATGTCCCCCACAGGCTCAGGTTTTGGACACTTGTTTTCCAGTTGATGGTTTTGTTTGAGGCAGTTATGGAACTTGTAGAAGTCTTTCTGGAGGAAGTGTGCCAGGGCGGGGGTTGGGATTTGAGGATTTATTCCCACTTTCAGTTCACTTTCTCTGCTTCCTGAGTGTGGATAGAAATGGAGTCAGCCAGCCTCCTGCTACTGCCATGCCTTCCTCACCAGAGGAATCATAAACCAAAGCAAACTTTTTCTTCTCTTCATCTCTTATAGTCATGGTGTTTCACCAGGGCAACAGAGAGAAACTAGTGCAGTTACTGTGAACTCCACATGTAATGCAAGTTGAGTCTGTTGAACTCTAATCAACCAAGTAGAAGACCAACAAGAAAATGTACTCTATCTAATTATCTACCTATTTATTCATTTGTAATATTTATGTATTACTTCACATTACAACTCCATCACAGTGTCCTTTCCACCCCTCCCAGTCCCTGTCCTCCCACCCTCTACCCCCATCCCTTCCATCCCACTCCTCTGGAGTGGAGTGTCCATACATAACAGTCCCCGCCCCAGTTCAGCAGTCATATGAGGGCCAAGAGCCTCCTCATACACCTATTTATTTTGAGGGCACATGTGTCACTGCATGCATGTTGAGGTCAGAAGACAACTTAGGAGAGCTGGTTCTCTCTTCTTCCAAGTAGGACACAGGCATTGAACTCAGGTCACAAGATTTTGTGGCAAGTGCCTTTACGCACCAAGCCACCTTGACAACTCACTGGGCATAGTCTAAACAGATTCTTCTGAGTGCTATTGTTGCATGGCTGTTGCACTTTACTGATCGCATATGTACACACACTAGGTGTATGTATATAAGTATGTATTATGTATATATGTGTACACACACACACACACACACACACACACACACACACACACACACACATACCCCTATGACTAACATGACCATGTCCAAGTCCTTCTGCATTGGTTTGTGAGTGCAAAGCAAAGCACGTCCTTTACCATCTCTGGGCTCCCATTTCCTGTCTATTTTTTTCTTTCTTATTAAATGAAACTAACTTCAAAATAAGGCAGGTCAAGAGCACTTAGAAAGCGGGGCAGCTCCAAGTGGACAGAGATGATTGCTGCTCCTATGAACACACTGGGAGAAAAGGGTTGCCAGTTCAGGCTATGACTGTGGCTACAAATGATAGTGTAGGAATGTAATTCTTCCTTGCACATGATATCTGAGGCTAGAATTATGTGACTGACTGCAGTCCTTTTCTAAGACTGATCTATACAGCACAACACAGCACAGATTGGAGTATTTGTATGTATGGTTTCTCAGAGGACCAATCTCAGGCTAGGCCACACAGTCTCACACACAGTCACACACACAAATGCACAGTTAACAACCTCTCCAAAGCTTGTTTCTTAATCATCACATCACAGTTCTTATAAGAAAGCCAGACATGATGGATTTGGTAATCATAACTCCATTCATTACCAACATAATTATGCATCATCTTCCAACTAAATTGTATTTGTAACAAGTTAACAAGTTTGTAACCAAAAAATTAACAAAAATTAAGTAATTTCTGAGAATAAAAGAAATACCTAAAATATTCTCTTCTCTTCTTCTTGGTATTAAAATTATACCCTAAACAATTTAAAATAAACAAACCAACAAAAAGAAAAACCTCTGTTTGGTCAGGTCATAGGATATCTCTGTGCACAGCACAGAGAATCTACATTGCAGCTTTAGAAACACAGGAAAAAAGAAAAATTGAAAGATTATGACTAGCCCGGCTATTTCATTAGAAACAGAAGATATTCTGTATCGTTCTATTAAGTGCAGAATAAGCACAGCAATGTCCCTGTGCCATCAAGTAAGCATATGTGACCCCTGGAGGCACCTTCAGTGGATCGCTACAGGTGACTAACACCCCCATAGATGGATGGTTCCTTACAAACGTGGCTTGTTCTAATGTCAGGTGTTGTTCTTAGCTTCAACACCTGGAGAATGTTAGTGGGGAGCAGACTGGCTTTTAACACAAATCTAAAATGCAGCTAGAGATTGCATCCTCTGCCCGAATAGAAACAACATCTCCTGATGTGTGCTCCACAATAGCTAATCTGAAGATATACTACAAGTTTATCTGATGACTGAAGTGATAGTGTAAGCAAGATTTCAGAAACCATGGCATGTGTGAGGTTAAGTCATCTGAAAGAACTGTTCCGATTCACTAGTCAAGCTAGCATTTTCCCCTATGGCCTATGTCATTTGTCATTAAGACATATTATAATTTCCCAGAACCAATTAGATTACTTTGATGTTTTGTGAAATCTTTCATGATATCATGGAACCTTATAGGTAAAGAAATCATATTTCCCAAATACTATGTTAAATCTTTTATATATTTTATGAGCTTAAATCTTTTCATACCCCATGAACAATATGGTCTTCATTTTGCAGGCGGTAAGACTAGTCATCCAGCTTAAAGATGCTGAAACCAGATTTCAAAACCAGATTTCAGATTCATCTGAAGTTGCCACTCTTACCCACTACCCTCCCCTCCTCTGGGAGTCCCTGGATCTGTGCAACAACTATTGAAACACAGAGCAGAAAACCCCACGCAATTGTGTGAATGCTGCCACAGTGCCTGTCTCCAGGGTTCAAAGGCTGGCAGAACACCCAGAGGAAAAAATCTGTGGTTAAATCTGGCTAAGGGAGGCAAAGCCCCAACCACATGGCAGGGCTTAGTGTCAGAAAATGTTGATCCTATAACCTGCCCATCTACAGCAGCTGATCCTTCTGCAGGCTTGGTTGGTGACTCTCACAGGAGGCAGCTGTGCGGGGTTGCTTCTGGCAGCCCAGTTTCTATTTTCGCCCTTTCATGGATGTACACTGCGACTGGCCCACAACTGAAGACCAGCAGTAGTTCTCATGGGTTTTTCTAGAAACTTCCTGGCCAACTGGCTGGAGACATGGGACTAAGGTGCAAGCTAAGCAACTTGACTGGCTTCAATAGGTGGTGTTTGTTGCTTTCAGGAATGCATATCCACTAGACCTCCAAAACAGTTGAGTCTACACCCAGGTGGCTGCTCGGTCTGCTTTGCTGGCTCTACATGGAGGACAGGCAACGGATAGGAATAGCAGCTGGAACAGGTGAATTGCCAAGCAAGGCCAGTCAGAAGAAGCAGGTTCACAATATTTATTTCACTCTTTGTTCCCTTTTCATTATACCTCATAGCTTCTTAGCTAAACCCTAACAGAGCTCTTTAAAAATGTTTATTGATATCTTTATCCAAGACAAGTTATCAGTCTTAATCTTTATACAATGGATAGGTTTTCTTTTTCTTTTTCAAATAAAAGAGAAAAAAACTAAGGGAAAAATATTCAATTCAAATTGCCAAATTTTATACAGGTACCTTACACACTCATGAGAAGAAAGGGTGCTTGCTTGTGTCTAACTTATGACTATCAGTGCACACATGTGACATCATGACCAGGAGCATTTGTATGTGGATCTTCATCTTTCTTGAGTTTGGTGAAGGTGTTTCAGTTCACAGTCCCTCTGAGCTAATCACACTAGCTTTATTTCTGTAAAATAACTGAGAAGCAGATCGGATGTGCACAGATACTTTACATATCGACTAGAGCACAGCATGTTTCCTTCTAAAACTTTAAATATGGTTATGTTTAAGGCAGTAATTCCAAGTTGGAAATTTTGCAGTTATAAACATCACAGAGAAGATTTTCTTAGTAGCTATAAATTATGGTTTTTTAAACCACAATGTCACAAAATCAAGAAAAACATATTCTTACTTTGATTTCCATTGTCTATAAAACATCTACATTACCTGCGCGCGCGCACACACACACACACACACACACACACACACACACACACACATTTCAAAACAGGCAGCAGTGGCTCAAAATTTTAATGCCAGCACTTGGGAGGCAGAGGCAGGTGGATCTCTGTGAGTTTGACACCAGTCTGGTCTATAGAGGGAGTTCCAAGACAGCCAGTGCTACATAGAAAAACACTGTCTCAAAAGGAAAAAAAATTTAATCTGCCTCTTAAAGATTAGGTAAAAGAAACACTGTTGGTTTTCTTTCAGATGTAGGTAAGTGTTTGCTTATATGTATGTATGTATGTATACCAGGTAAGTGTCTGGTACCCAAAGAGTCAGAAAAGGGGACTGAAACCCCTAGAACTGGACTTGTGGATGGTTGTGAGCTTCCATGTGAGTGCTGGGAGCTGAACCTGGGTGCTCTGCAAGAGCAGCAAGTGCTCTTAACAGATAAGCCATCTCTCCAGCCCCCAGTTGGAATTTTAATTCTTTTATCTAAAACAACCATTGGAGTTAATTTTTCCAACACAAATGCTCTACTAGAGCACTCTCTTGCTTCTATCTGTACATCTTTATACTCAAAAATAGGATTTATTTTTGATATTTCAGCCCACAATCCCATCAAATAAGTTAATAAAATATAACTAAGTATTTTTTTACTTAAGTACTAAAAAGAAATAAGTAGCGGTGAAGCGGTACTTACAGGAATAAGAACACCCACTGTCTTTCCCAGGCGGCTGCCGAAGATGGCGGAGGGACAGGTTCTAATGCTGGATGCCCAAGGCCATCTTCTAGGCCATCTTCTGGGCCGTCTGGCGGCCATCACGGCCAAGCAGGTTCTACTGGGCCGGAAGGTGATGGTTGTACGCTGTGAAGGCATCAACATTTCTGGAAATTTCTACAGAAACAAGCTAAAGTATCTGGCCTTTCTCTGAAAGCAGATGAGCATCAACCGTTCTCGAGGCCCACGTCACTTCTGAGCCCCAAGCCGCATCTTTTGGCACACTGTGGGAGGCATGCTGCCCCACAGGACTAAGAGAGGCCAGGCTGCACTGGAACGCCTCAAGGTGTTGGTTGGGATCCCTCCACCCTATGACAAGAAAAAGCGGTGGTGGTCTCTGCCGCCCTCAGGGTTGTGCGGCTGAAGCCTACCAGAAACTTTGCTTACCTGGGGCGTCTGTCTGTCTCATGAGGTCGGGTGGAAGTACCAGGCAGTGACAGCCACTTTGGAGGAGAAATGGGAGGAAAAGGCCAAGATCCACTACTAGAAGAAGAAGCAGCTATTGAGGCTACGGAAACAGGCAGAAAAGAATGTGGACAAGGAAATCTGCAAGTTCACAGAGGTCCCCAAGACCAATGGACTCTTGGTGTGAACCCACTAAAGACTGTTTGTGCCTCAAAAAAAAAAAAAAAAAGAACACCGACTAAAGGGTCTTTGGAGCTGTTGGAGCTGGTCATGGTCTGTCTTCACATACACTCTTGACTCACAGCTCCTGGGTCTGTGTCCCGTACAGACGAGCAGCATGCTGTCAATGTGTGGCCTGCGTTTGCAGTGAGACCCCCCAGGTTCACCTACAAGCCTTGGACAAGTGACTTGATCTCTCCTACTTCAGTTTCCTTTGCTATAAAGTAAGGTTTGTAAATTACCTGCCATTTAAAGATTTTGCAGAGATCAGGTGGACTATTGCATTTTTGTTTTATTCTTATCTCTATGCAATGACGCAGGGTATGGCAAAGGAATGTTTACAACAGAACAATGGGAAGAATAGAACAACACTGGGTCT
Source organism: Lophiomys imhausi (assembly GCA_907164525.1). NCBI lineage: Eukaryota > Metazoa > Chordata > Mammalia > Rodentia > Muridae > Lophiomys > Lophiomys imhausi. The sequence continues at coordinate 277,505 of CAJQZJ010033200.1, read as the reverse complement.
GGAATTGGTCCTAGTCATGTACATTAGTGCAATGGTTTTTATTTCCAACTTGACAGGAAAGTCTGAAAGGAGTTCCTAAGTTGGGTTACCTATGATGAAACAACTCTGTAGAATTAATTAAATTATGTTTATAGAAAAACATATTTGTAGAAAAAATTAGTTAAATTTTAATATAATTTTATATTACATAATATATTATATATTATATAAATTTTAATATATTAATAAAAATTAATAATTTTAAATTAAATAATTAACCAGTATTTAGGTTATTGTTAATTGGTCAGTGGTTGTTAATCCTTAACTCACCATTATAAATGAGCACACAGACACCTGATGGATTTTAACAAACCTTGGCCCAGATTGTGCGATCTTGGCCCATCTAAGCTAGCTCATAATTCTATTCCCCGAATATGACACCATATATTCAGACATCCCCTGGGCTGTTATTCTCCACGCTATGCTGATGTTTTAGGCCATGTAGAATGACGTTCTTTTCTCCAACCCATGGCGTGTGTCCTCCTTCTTCCAGCTGCTTGTCTTAGAGGCTCCTTTTCTTATAAAAATAAATACAATAATAAACACAATACAGTAGCAATAAATACAATACAATAAAAACAATTATGAAAACTAAAAGGTATGACATACATTCTCAATATCCAGCCAATATGTATTTGACTAGCCAACTAGGAAATATATTCTATTATATATCTTATCTTGATGAGTTTCCTAATTCAACTTCCATCCTAACTTACATTGTTAACTAGAATCATCTTAACTCTAAAACATCCTTTTAATTCCTAGACTACTTAAAACTTACTGTGAGGCTATAACTATGTAATCTTCAATCACATCAGAAACCTGAGAAGGATAAATATATCAGAATAAATAGGAAGTGCAGAGCAAGCAACTTCCAAAACTATGAAATGCCAGAGGACTGACTGCCTAGACAGTCCCCAGTTTCTATAACATTAGAGCATCACAACCCTCCTTAAATGTGGATGTCACTATTTCATAGGTTGGGATCTCAGACTGAATAAGGAGAAGACGGACTGAATATCAGGATCCATTGCTCTGTGCTTCCTGACCATGAGTACTCAGGCTCCAGCCCCCACAGGCTGTACTTCACACTGTGAGCCAAAGAAGCCCTTCCTTCCTTATGCCAGTTTTGTCAGGTTATTTTATCTTTCCCCACAGTAACAAAATGAATAACTGATACAGCAAAGTACATCTTGCTGGTGCCATGCAGATGTAAATTCAAGATAAAATCCTCTGCTCAGACAACAGCAGCTACAATGACTTCAGTAGAATTGCTACAAGTTTTTGTGTGGATGAATAAAGCAGGGTTGTGTATCCTCATTTTCCTGAGCAAAAATGAATAGAGAATAACACGGTGATACAATAAAACAGAGAGCTGAGGAAAAAAGGAAACCCTTGGTACTCTCTCCTCCATAAAAGCAAAAGCAAAATTTCCAGACTTTGGAAATTGAATAAGCCTTGAGAAAACAAAAGTTGTTCTAAAAATTTTTTTTTACTTAAAAAAAGAAGGAAGTCTAATTATAGCATGGCATGTACTCACTTATAACTGGATTTTAGCCATATAGTACAGGATAATTATTCTACAACCAACACACCAAAAAGATCAGGAACATAGACTTTGTTACCTATCAAGGGGACAATTTTCCCTAGGGAGTGCTACCATGTAGGCCCCCAGTACAAGAGGAAGCTCTTAGCCCTCATATGACTGTTGAACTGAGAGGGGCTGATATGTAGGGACACTCCACAAGGGAGGAGTGGGATGGGTGGGAAAGGATGGAGAGGGTGGGAGGGCGGAACCAGAAGGGGTGGAAAGAGGGAACTATGATGGAGATATAATTTGATGTAATAAATAAACATTATAATTTTAAAAAGAAGGAAGGGGAAAGTCAAAGTCCACACACAACACACACAAGAAAAAGAAAAGACCTAACCCTGAAGTCACTTTAAGAACTGGACTGACAAACCACAGGGGAGAGGGTGGGAAGAGTATCTAATTTCAAGAGTTATACAGTATGACTGTTAAATGTATAATTTTGTACAAAATATTATGAGTTTCTATATTTACTTGTGAATGACACTGTAAACAAACTAAACCTAAAATTGTATTTATACCACATGCCACAAAGCAGCAGCAGAGTGACCAGTTTAGTATATTTTAAACAATTGATTCATGCAATGTGTATTTGCTGACCATTATAGAACAAAGTTAGAAATCATTAACCACAAGCAATTTGAAATATTCACAAACACTCAAAATGTAAACACACATTCTTAAATATCCTTTGGGTAGGAGGAATCAAAATGAAGATTAGAAAATATTTTAAGATGAAACCATACCACAATATACCAGTTAAAGCTACAACTAGAGGGAATATTTAAAACTATAACCACATATAAGCAAATGGGGACTAAAAAATATGAAAATTAATAAAGTTTAAAGGTCATCCTTTAATAATGAGCAGTATTGACACTAAGTGACCAAAGGAACAGGTGTGGGGTGAGCCACATTGAGAAAATGGGAATGAAAAGTAGAACAGTACTACCAATCTTACAGAAAATTTTAAAATATCAAATCAACCATCAAGACCATCTGGGTTCAAAAAATGCATATCCTGAGCAAAATGGAAAAGCTCTTGAAAGGCAAAGTATTAAAAGTGACTCAAGAGGAAATGGAAAAACAAATAGATATACAGTAAGAAGAAAGATTGAAATCCTAGTTCACAGACTTCCAGCCTCAGTCTGAATGGCTTCACTGACAAATTCTACTAAATATTTAAAGATAAATGAAGGCTAATCCATAAGCAATCCTTCCCCACTCCCTTTTAAGCAGAAGCAAAGAGAACACTTTCCAAGTCATTTTAGAACCAATGTTGAGGCCTCAACCTTACACAAAGAACTATAGGTAACTGAAGAAATGTAGGAGCAGGAGAAACAAACGGTCTTCCCCAGAGAAGCACACCAGTGGTTATCTGATACTTAATGATCAATCCTGAAACACACAAGCAATTAACATTATGTAGACTAACCAGGTTATATTTAAATATATATATATATGTATGTATATACATATATGTATGCCTTAACAGTTAATGAAAAAAGAGGCTATGAAATTGAAGGACATCAGGGAGCATTTGTAAGTAGGAAAGGGAAGGGAAATATGTTGTAATTATATTTTAATCTCATAAATTAAAACAAAAATTAAGAAAAGAAAGGTCAGTGTTTAGCTAATATCAAAACCAAATATATCATACCATAATAAGAAAACCAGACTTCAGCAATATGCTGTTAAGACACTTAGTGACTGTGTCCCTCCAGGGAAGCTGATTTATACAGCTTTTTATGTACTATAGTACCTTTGTAATAGCCAAGGATTCAAACAGGAGATCAGAATGCTCGGTTGTAGTGTAATAGAAGGAAGAAGAAAGAAATCAAGAGTTGTTTAGGAATCAAGAGGGTGTTCTGGATCTAAGAAGATATTTTTTTAAATTATGAGGCAAGTTAGTATGAAAGCTGAGTTAGATATAGAACTTTAAACTCATGGAGATGGTTAGACAGTAGAATGTTAAAGTCAGGTGCCAAATACATATGGACCTGACATTGGGAATGTATGCTAAGCCATATAACTCTTATAATTGTGGCCTATTTATTTCTGTTGTTTTGTATTGTATTTATAGTTATAAGAAAAAGAACCATTTTTTGGACTGAAAGGGAGAGCTGTTGGGGGAAAAAAGAAATACCTTAAACTAAAAAAAAAAAAAAGAAGGGAAGAGGATGGGGGGTTGAGGGGGAGGAGGGTGGAAGGGTGGGACTGGAGGGGGGAGTAGGGAGGGGATTGTGATTGAGATGTAACTTGAAGAAATAAAAAATAAATTATTAAAAAAAAGAAAGTCATTTACACATTTACATAATCACTCCCCCAGCTCCCAGAATACAGTCGTTACCTTTTGCTTGGGGGAGGAAGAAAACACTAAGTCCAGGCCTTAGCCATGAAACCCAGTTCAACATAGAAAAACCCAGGAGGAGGCAAAGCCATTCAGCCTCTGCCCCCACAGCTTGTACCCACAACTGATCATTTGGGCTCTCTAAAGTGAGCTGAGCGTGATATTTCCTCCCCTACAGGTACCTCAGCCTCAGTAGAGCCAGGAATAGATTTCTCCCATTGAGGGCTAGACAGGAAACTATATGTTGGATCTCAGCAAGGTTGAAGAAACCTATAGACTGGATGAGCCCATCATCCCCTGCCTTCAGTCTAGTGTTCACTGATAACCTCTGGGACTTCCCAGTGCCAGGTAGAGACTCCATCCTACTCAAGCTGACTGCTATGCAAACCATAATCATCCATGGATGGTTGCAGCAGCCTTAGATCTTGGCTTCATCTCAGCAGTAGACATCCCAAAGCAGTGTGGGCCTTGTGCCCTAGGGTGTGGGGGTCTGAGTGTGTAAACCATTGGAAGCATTGGAGGCCACATGACAGACCATTCATATAAGTGTTCTATACAATGTGACAGACCACAACAATGCCAAGCAAAGCAATATATAAAAAAATAATAATTACCTTCTGGGGCAAAGAAAGTAAAGTAAAATGCAAGCCACTACATAGGAGCACAGGGCCAAACCCTTCATGGTGATCTCTAATGCCAGGTAGAATTCTAAACTGTCTGGATATAGGTCACAGACTATGCATAATTAATTTGCAGGGACAGATTACCCTTTTTAGACACCTCTTCAATTATTATAAACAACCTACCAACTGTAGATCCAGAAAAACCCAACCTTGGGCTACTCTGTAATGTTGAAACACAGGCAGCACCCCAAGAGCAGATCTATAGGGAGCCTCAGCTTAGGATGCCACCTAGTGCTGAAATAACAGATGTGTCTACTGACTCAGCAAAAATAAGCAGGGTGCTTAGAATTTCTAGAAGGAAAAATACAAACAAAATAGCATTATAAAGATTGGAGCAAACGCTGAATGTTTTGACGTGATATTCACGCAGGTACCAGCACATGGAAAAACTTTCAGAAAGTCACGATATGATGTTGTTTCTTCATCATTGTGGTAAATATCTTAGAGAAATAACTTCAAAGAAGGTTTTTTGGACTCACAGTCTCAGTGGGATCAAGCCATGGTCACTTGTTCTTGTACTCTTAGATAAAATATGATTATGGGTGGGCAAAGGCTGTCCTTTCCTTCTTGATAAACAGAAAAGGAAGCACAGAAGTCAGGACAAAATATAGCCCAAAGACACATCACCATCTGCCTACTTTGTCAAACTAGGCCCTACCCCCTGTCTTTCACTATCCCCTAATATACTGCCATGGTGTTATAGATCCACCAAGGGGTTGATTAATTGAATAATTCAGAGCCCCTATGATTGAAATGTATCTGGACATGCCATGCTGGATATACCCAGATATATACATCTCTGATAATCTGGGTATTTCTTAAGCTGATCAAGTGGATAATGAAGAATACATATCACAGATGACCTCACATAATGGACAAGATAAAGTACCAGAGATCAATCATGTGCCAGTTGATAGATACATAGAAAATCACAGGTGGTAAATTCATAAAGAGTTGCTTGAAGGAAGCTCAGTAAACTTCAAAAAACAAAACAAAACAAAGATAGTTGACTATTCCAACAAAACCATATCATTTTAGAAGTAGATTTTAGAAAATCAAATAGAAATCTGTAAGCTGAAAAATAACTAAGCAAAATGTAAAATGTGATAGAAATTATAAAGAGCAAAAGGGTTCAAACAGAAGGAAGAATTAGTAAACTTGCTTGCAGGCCGGGTATTTGAAAATACATTATAATAGGAATAAAAACAACAAAAAAAAACATATATGGAAACTTTGGGCACAATTAAAAGAGAAAATGTTCCAAGTTAGTGGGGCTCAAAAGGGAGCAGAAAATGCCAAAGTATAGAACAATTATATGAAGTGGTAATAACAAAAAAACTTTCTAGGGAAAGATAAGCATTGAAATACAGAAAGTCAAAGGTCACTGGTCAAATTTAATGCATCAAGTCTGTCCCCCAGACATTTGACAAGTCATCTCTCAAAGGTCAATGATAGAGAAGATTCTCAGAGCAGCACAAGAAAAGGCAAATTACACAGAAATGCTTCACAACTTGCTTTGTAGTAGACCTTTCATCTTCAATATTATAGTCCAGAAAGGAACCAAACAAAATTTTCACATACCTAAAGACAAAACTGTCAGGCAAGGGTTCTATACCCAGCACAACTATCCTTTAGATATGAAAGGAGAAACAAAGGCATTCTCAGGCAAAACCCAATAGAATTTATTACTACCATACTTACTATGTAAAAATTATATAGGCAGTTCTTCAAGATGAAAGGAAGAGACATTATTGACTAAACATAAATTATCCAAAAAGTATAAAATTAAATGGTAATGCTAGTTATGCATTCTATGGGTTTTACTCTTCTAGAGAACCCTAATGTAGTACCTCAAGCAATCTATGGACTCAGCATAACCCTTTCAAAAAGACTGAAAAGATTGTAGCTCAGAGATAGGGTGTTTATCTAGTGTGTACCAATTCTGGGCTTAATCCCTGACAGTTTATAAAAATATAAACACTGTTTTTCATACTAAAAATAAGCATAACATTTATAGAAAACCACAAAGAAATAAGACAATACTAAACAAAAATATCAAAACAGGAGGCATTACACTACTTGATTTCAAACCAAACTGCAAAGCTACAGTATACCACAATGTCAGGGTAAAATTAGACATAACTATCACCCATACAGGAAAGAGCCTAGAAGTAAACCCATGCATGTACAGTCAACTAATCCTCGAAAGAAAAATGTTGAAAACATGCGCCAGAAAAAGATTTCAATAATTGATACTAGGGAAACTAGATATCTTTATACATAATGAATCTAGATGCCGATCTCTAACCAATGCAAAAATCAATTTTCAGTGGATTGAAGATTAAATGTAAGACATGAAACATGAAACTCCTTCAAGAAAACATAAAAGGTAAGCTTTCACATGCTGGCACCAGCATAAGGTGTTTGGATTTCATCCCAAAAGCATAGGAAACCAAAGCACAAGTAGACAAATGGGATTATATATTATATTAAATTAAAAAGAGCTACACAGAAAAAGGACACAATCAACAGTGAAAGAAGACAACTTTCAGAATTAGAGAAACACTTTCAAGCTATACATCTGGTAAGGATTGATATCCAGAATATACGAAGAGTTCATAAAATTCAATAGCTGGAAAATGGGGGCAGGGAAGGTGATCAAAACCACAGTTCCTGTTGATAGGGTAATGTTATGCATTCTAAATGTTAATTAATTGGTCCTACTTGTTGTCTGTTACTTTGTTTTCTAATCATTGTATCTGATTGGTTGAATAAATACTGAGGCCTGAGATTGGGCAAAGACAGAGGTAGGCAGGACTAAGGTGCAGACTTCTGAAGCATAGAGGTTCATTGTAGAAGGAACATCTAAGACAAGCAGCTGGAGCAGGAAGGAGGACACACACCATGGGTTAGAGAAAAGAATGTCATTCCACGTGGCCTGGAACATCAGCCTACCGTGGAGAATAGCAGTCCAAGGGACGTATGTATATATGGGGTCATATTTGGGTAATAGACTCAAGAGATAGCTTAGGTGGGCTAAGATTGCTCAATCCAGGCTAAGTCTTGTTAAAATCCATGTGGTGTCTATGTGCTCATTTATAATGGTGAGTTAATGATTAACAACTGCCGAACCAATTAAATATAACCTAAATACTGGTTAATAATTTAATTAATTCTTTCTGCAAATGGCACCCAATGTAATTTAATTAATTAATTCTACATCCTGTATTCCAGGAAAACTAAGTTCTGATGTGATAATTACAGTGCTGTTAATATAGTTAATAATTTTGAGTTGTGTACATAAAATTACTGAGAATAGACTTAAATGTTTTACCATACATACAGTGGTAACTGTGTGCTGTCACTGATCTACAGATTTTTTTCATAATGTGTAAACACAGCCTACATTGGCAAAGTAACACTTTCTCAGTGAGCTACAGATAGCATATACTCTTCTCCTCATTTATATTAAATAAATCATGGAATGTCCTATCACCCAATGAGATCATAGGCATCCTAAAGTTTGAGTTCAGTGCATGTCACTTGTGGGTATGGCTAGTGTGGGCAATGAAGCCTACTATACTGCCAGCCGTATAAAAACACAGGGGTATGTAATTATACATGGTGCATAATACTTTACATTCTTATGCATGTTAGGTTTCAGCATTTTGTATCATCCTTATAGAAAGCATTTGTTTAGCATATACCATGTCACACCAGAAGCATATTCAAACATGTTACATCTCTTTCATCTCAGTGATCATATGGAGTGGCTCAACTATTTTGCCTGGTTTGGGCAAGTACACTTTATGAAGCTTGCTGTGAGTCAGAGATCTAGCAATTTTTTAAATTTACCCACCATTAAGTGATGAGTGCTGTACATTAAAACCTCATTCTATATTTTGTAAGTACATAACTGTGTTGGTGATACTTCCACAGAGCTGGGTAGAGGAAGTGTATGGCTAGCTGCTGAAAGTGTGGAGAGATGCCCCTCCTGTTTCCATTCCTGGCTGTCCTTCACAAATAGCCTATATGGGCTGGTACTAAGTTGTTAAAAATAAGCAAACAGGGGTGAACAAGAAGGTCCCACCTGGGTGAACTGCCAAAAGTGTCTCCAGCCAAAACTTCAACCACCAGGGGCCCTTCGCAGACTAAAGCACAATGTCCACATCCATCCAGAGACCTGGACCACCATCAGAACAGTTTATCCCCTTGCTTTATCTAAGAGAATCTGTGAGCACACTTGAGGAAAAACTGATTATCCTGTAGCAGAGGAGGTATAGTACTGATGAGTAAGGCTGAAGGCAGCTTTAAATAGGAGCCCAGATTGTCCTGGGAGGGTTCAGTGAGGATGGAAAACACAGGAATTAGCTTAGCCTGCATCTTCCAACCCAGACTTGCCAAGCTGTCTTCTCTCAACACTGCTGAGTTGTCAATGTTCCTCTACTATCGGGAAGAGGTTAAGAAGCTAATGGGCTGAAAACGTGGCTCCACCACAGATAGTGCTGAGACTAGGGGAGTCTCTCAGCCTCTCTGGGCCTCAGTCCCTCCATTATGAACACATAACAAGGTCTGTTTTGCTACCAAATAGGATAATGCAAAAAGCAAGAGGCATAATGTACAGAAAAGAATGCTGCAAAGGGCAAAATTCCACATCAAACAAGCTGCTTATTACCATAATTAACTAGCACTTTACCCACTGAGGCATCTTCACAGGCTCAGTGTGGTATCTTAAAGGACATAGTCTATATATAACTACCTAGCAAAGTGCTGGCCCATAGAGCGATTTAATAAATGTATGCCTATCTTCACTGTTACTATTTCCTAAGGTAGCTCTCCTATATCACTATACCTACAGTGTGCTACCTAAGCCTTGCTTTGTGCTTTAATGAATACAGAGAACACAAGGACTGCCTGTGCTCTTCCCAGGAGAAGAAGAGCACAGGAAGCGAGGAACATCAGAGAAGCTTCTGTAGAGTTCTTTGTTACCCCTGAGCCCTGGCTGAAATATTTCCCCAGAAAGATCCTAAACTTTAATTCTTCTATCCCAAAAGTGAAGGTGCTTGGTTGTAACCTCTGAGATCCTTCATAGCTGCAGACAGGCTATGAATACAAACTACTCATGCTTACTGGATTTAGGATTTTTGAATGGATATTTGTTACATCTAGGCAGCAGAGTAGACTGTAACCACTCCTAACATACCCTGCCTCTCTTACTTCAATATATACCTTCTTATCAGGCATTCTCTGAGAGACAGAACACTATGGCTGAGGGCATGCTAGACTAAGTGACCAGGAAGAGACTGACTTCTTATCTACTCTGCCTTCTCAATTAGATGAGTCATTTCACCTTTCTTTCCTTGCGTTTTGTTGTCTGTAAAACAATGGCAATTACATCTGCCTTCCAGGTAAGACTACGTGTAAACAAGGAGATTATGTGTAATAGAGACCAACAGCTCAAGGAGAAGGACTGATAGTGTGGGGTCTTACTTTTCCAATATCTCTTCATGTAAGTGTAAATGCATCCTGGCTTTCTGCTACAGCAATGCTAAAGAAAACGTCTTCCACATGGGAGACTCCCAGCTACTCTCCAGGTAACAATTTATTGAGCATTATGTGTGGGTTATGTTCCTTTATAGTAAATTAGAAACAATGAACTTGAGGGGAAGATCCTTAGGATCTCCCACCTTTGCCAGCTTTGAGTGAATTTCAAACTATCTGTCACACCCTATCACTCACAATGCAAAATGTGAGCAATATTAGGCATTCCATAACACTGTTGTGACATTTTTGCTTGTATATGTATGTGATGTGCATGCATGTGTGTGTTGTGTACATATACATGTGTGTGTTCACATGTTTGTGTATGAACATGGATGTGAGGGTGCACATGCATATGTGTGTGTGCATATGGAGGCCCAAAGTTTACATCAGGCATATTCCTTTACCCCTCTTTACTATTGTAGTGGCAGAGTGTCTATATGAACCCAGAGCTTGCCAATTCCAGCTAGTCTATCTAGCTAACCAGCTTGCTCTGGGGACCCCCTGTCTCAGATCCCAGGTGCAGAGATTGTAGGGGTACCATACCTGCCCAGCGTTTTACTTAGGTTCTGGAGATGGGAACCCCCACCCTCATACTTGTGAGGCAAATATTTTACTCACTGAGTCTTTCCCACAGCCTGCTGCAACATCTGACATATTCTGGGTGGAATTTCCTAGCAGGGCTCTAGCCCGTATAGCGAATTAATGAATGTACACCTTATCCCCAAACCCAAGAATTCTTAATCTGGTTTTCACAATCCCATGAAACTTTTTCATGTGTATATTCAAGTACATTCTTCTGGGGGGGGGGAGGTGATGACTTCCAAAGAAAGCTGCTTTCATATAACCGTTAGCTGTGATGGGCTACATGGGATGTAATATTCCAGAAACTGGCCTGCAAGTTGGCCATATTCAATCTTGTTTCCCTGCTCTGAAAAATGAAGCCAGGACCTGTGACTCTAGCAAATATAAAACTGAAATCATAACCAACCAGAAGATGTACCCACAAAGTTTGGACTTTAGAATTGGTGTGGCAGTGCCCTTGGACTTCAGTAAAACCAACTTCCTTGCCAATGGGAAATAAGATGTTAGCAACCCTGACTTAATTAAACTCTCACCTGTGATTGGTTGTCATGGAAACCCACTGAAGAAAATGCTTTGACATCCCAGGTGGCTGCTCCATTTCAATATTATATTAACAATGGTGACCTAAGGTCTATGGCAGGGAATGAGCTGCTATACATTCTCCAAGTTCTGTTTATTCAAAACAAAATAGCCTCAAGTCTTTGAGTCTCAGCTCAGCTTGAAACCATAAAGCTTTCATCATGGCTCCTAAAGAATTTGTTATTATATAACACATATATAAATAAAACACAAGTATTCATTGTGTCTTTGTGAACTGTAGCAGGAACTGATCATCTGGCCAACCTTCCTTCATAGAGTACCAGACTGAGAGTCAAAAACTTGGAACAGGATATTCCTTGGAGCCCAGATGAAGCTATGGTGGTACTTCACCCTCAACACTCATGGATCTGGTCCTCCCTTACCAGTGCAAGTATCTTTGCCCTCTGTTATCTAAAGAAACAGATTTTCCTTTGCATCAAAACCCATGACAGGGTCACTTAAGGAGGCATTTTGATAGACAATGATCCACTTAAGATTCAGAAGTGGATCTACTACAACCAGTTCCGGCTGACACTCTCTTCAGAAGTAGAGCTAAATCTAGCATGCCTCCTGGGAAAAGTGCAGACATACAAAAACCCAGATAACTTTCATAAATATACATTGACAGAAACTATAGAGATGTGCTTGAGTCTCAAGACACAAATAACCATGTAAGAGAACAAAATACTAACCACTGCCAAGGGCATTCCCAGGGCAAAGACACTGTGGGATACTAAAAAAAATAAAAAGCCACCCAAGACTAGTTCAAATAGTTCACAATTAAGCAAATACAAAATTACAACCATGGGCAAGAGGAAAATATGTCCAAAAATGTAAGGTTAAAACAATACGGTTAAAAAGCAATAGTGTAAATCCAGTCATAGAATAAGTATCTTTTAATGACATGAAATGATGAAAACCCTTATAGTAAAACACTATGAAAACACAAAGGCAAACTGAAACACAAAAACAATAGAATTAACAACAAAAAGGAGCATTCACACTTGAATTGTAGTTAAACTACTAGACAAGGAAATTAGGACTCTAGGATCTTCTTACTATCCAGAAAGAGGGTAAAACACTTTTATGCTTGTGTCTGCTTGTGTCTGTCTGTGTGTGTGTGTGTGTGTGTGTGTGTGTGTGTGAGAGAGAGAGAGAGAGAGAGAGAGAGAGAGAGAGAGAGAGAAGTTTTTGTTTCTTAAAAATCCCAGTTATGACATGTGAATTTTTTTGTTTTATTCCCAGGTGTAGGAAATGGGACTGCTTCACTTTGTGCACAGCTGTTAACTACAATTGTCTCTTGTGCGCTAGCAGCAGTGTGGTTTAACCAGCTGCAGAAAGTTTAATTCTGAGGATTCTGGAGAGGGATATAAATGCCAGAGCCCCAAGAGTGTTGGCGGGGGGGGGGGGTACTCTGAAGAAGGAAGAGGCTGCAGTTCTCCCTGCTGCTGCTCCGCCATACTGTTGCTGGTTGGTCCTGCTGCTGTGTTTGCTGGTTTGCTGGACTGCTGGATATCCTGACTCAGCAGATTGGTGTTGCCCCCCCCACAAAAAGAACCTGATAACTCTAATCAGCAAGAAGTAGCTCAAAGAGACCTATGCCACTTTTCCCTCTAGTCTTCTGTCTCTCCCAACAAGTATTGGGGAGTTGGAAGGAATAGGGTTGGAAAGGAAGTAGAGGTCTAAGTACAGTAAAATGAATTAGAGGGTGTAAATGAAAAGTAACAGAGCCACCTAAAAACATGTGTGTATGTGTATATGTGTTTGTGTGCATGCATGTTCATGTGTGGAAGACAGAGGACAACCTCCAGTATCGTTCCCTGGGATACCAGTACTTCACCAACTGAGTCAGTTTACAGCTCAAATATCATCATACTTCTTCAGCAAATATATTAAAATGTTTTAACAATCCAGAAAAGAATACAAATAGACATATATATCTTCCAATTTAATACAGGAGGACAAGAGAAGACAGCATATAAGAAATAGAACAAGCCATGAAAACTCTTGATTCCCTCTTCTGGTTTACGTCCATGCACCAGTCTGAACCTGGGTCCTGCTGACCAGAAGCTGGGGCTTCAGAACATCCTTTTCCTTGTTGTTTTAATGGGTTCCATGTCACTGGTTTAAGCTGATGGTGTTTCTTTTCAAATGCTGTGTACTTTCTAGGACTCAGTTTGTAAGGCGCACTTAAAGAAACTAAGTTAAATGAGACTAAAACTTTGTGGGCTAAAATTTGCATGCCCCAAGAGTTGGTGATATGGCCCCCTATCCAACTTCACCTAAGTGTCAGGGATCTGTGAGAGTGAACTTTGACACCCCTAGGGCTCCTGTTGTGAAAGTCTAGGAGCCATCACCACCTGATCTTTCTGAAATCTCAACAAGGTCTTAAAAATGCACTATTGATGGTGATTTTCTCCTGAGGTCATTCCTTACTTCCAATCTTTAGCCATAAGTGTTCACATGGAAAAAAATCTGTATGAAAACTCATAAGTCCTGGTTCTTTTGTATTTCCTTTCTTTCTTAAAGTAATGAATAACTAATAACAGTAATAAATGGAAAACAAATGTCAGCTAACCTTTCCTATTGTATAAACAGTCCCAAGGGAAGAAACTGAAGGTGAAACAATTTCTATGATATAAATAAAAATGCCATTGTGGTAGGTGATAGGGTTTAAAACCCAAAGAACAAGATAAGTTACTAGAAATTTTTGAAAAGTATACAGGAGGATTTCTATACACAAGTTGCATGTGAAACATTTATAGAAAATCAAAATGTTAAGCCTGGAAAGGCCAATGAAATAGAGGAACTCAGTGTTTTCACATGATCAATGACGAAGTTCAAGATGCCCCCTCTCATCATTCCTATTCAACATCAAATCCTAGATAATGCAGCAAGGCAAGAAAAGGTAGCAGGTGAGATGGTTCTGTGGTAAAAGCACTTGCTGCCAAGCCTGACAAATGAGTTCAGTCCATGGGACCCTCATGATGTAGAGAAACAACTCCTGCTCTGACTTACACACACACACACAAGTGGCATGACATGAACACACACACACAAACACACCCAGGGCTGTGGCATATACACACTCACACACAGACATATACACACAGGGGCATGGCATGTACACACACCCAGGGGTGTGGCATGTACACACTCACACACACAGAAATATACATACATTCAGGGACATGGCATGTACTCATTCACACACACACACAGTGGCATGGAGTGTGCACTCTCATGCATACACACTCACACACATAGGAACATGGCATGTACATACTGACACACAATATATATATATTATATATATATATATACACATGCACACACTATGGTGTGGCATGTACATACTCATACAACATACACACACAGTGGCATGGCATGTACATACATACATATTTACACACACACACTAAATGAAATGTTTTAAGGGCTGTAGAGATGGTCGGCAGCAAGGTGCCCTGCTTCTTTTCCTGAGGACCTTTTCCCAGAACCCACATGATGGCTCACCACTGCTCTTAACTCCAGCCCCAGGGGACCAACCCTCTTTTGGCCTCTGCAGGTACCAGTCTTGCACATGGTGCACAGACATACATGTAGGCAAAACACAATTAAGTAAATAAATAAATAAATAAATTTTTAAAGATTTAAAACTGAACCACACTGTAGGGAAATCAACGAGTGGGGGCAGCCCCCACTGGAGAGGCAGAGAGAGAAGGATCCAACAGCTTGCTGCTTGTCAGCCTAGTTGGCAAATAGCTACCCTGAGATGAGAAACCCTGTCTCAAGGGAATAATGTGGAAAGCAATAGAGGAAAACACCAGGGTCTTCCTTTGGCATGTGTACAGGCTAACAAATTCACAGATGCTCATGGATTTACATACACACACACACACGCACACACACGCACACACACACACACACACACACACACACACGCACACACGCGCGCGCACACACACACACACGCACACACGCACACACGCACACACGCACACACGCACACACGCACACACACACACACACACACACACACACACACACACACACACACGCCATTCCTGTAGCTCACAGCTGCTTCCCATCAGTGAGGTGACCCAGCCATCTCCCATCGAAGTGTGGAAGGCACATGGAGGCTGAGGTCCACCTCAGCCTGCAAATCTCACTCTAAGATCACTGCTGTGGTCTCCCCTAACTGGAAACACACACACAGGGAAATGCTGGAAAATGCAATTTAGTTTGCCAAACTGACACATTAGGAAAGGGTTTCTTATGACTCCCCCTCCCCCACGCAGCACAACTCACAGAAGGAAAGACAGACCAACTTTAAAATGATGGGCTACTTGATGTCAGAGTTGCATAAGCACAGGAAGTAATGAGTCTAGCACTGACCAGGATGCTTGAAACCTTTGTAATCGCAGGAGAGCTCCTGTCCAGGGTAGTTTCCAGTTCCTACAAATGAATCAAGAAAAATTAGTAAGCCAACAGATAAAAAGATAATGCTGGAAAGAAAAATGAAAAGACAACATCACCAACAAATCAAAATATAAAATTAAAATGATACTCACTAAATTGGTAAAATACTGCAAATTTGGGAATACCATTTGTAGGATTCCATGATAGTTCTTTAGATTGTAGTGTGTACTGTAACCTATCAGCACAACCACTCTAAAGAGCTAATTTCACAATATGTAGATTGTGAATGACACACACACACACTAGAGCACAGAATGTCTTTTCTAGGCTTTTAAAACAGAATTGTACATATCTGCAAGGATATATGAAACACAATATTTATGAACTACTTTTTATGATAACCTCACAATTACTTGCTAGGGACAGAAGATAAGGTGTTTTCCACACATTTAATATTTATTAGATAATAATAGCAAGATACTAACTTTAGCTGGTGTGTTAGTACTAATAGATTTCAAAAAATAATGTTCTTATATGACAAGTAATGTTGGTGAATAAAGTCACAAAACAGCATTGTCTTAGTCGGGGTCACTATTGCTGTGGTGAAACACCACGTCCAAAGCAACCTGCAAGAGAAGAGTTTATCCAACTTATGCCTCCACATCACTGTTCTTCATTGAAGGAAGTCAGGACAGGAGCTCAAATAGCACAGGAACCTGGAGGCCACGGAGGTACTGCTTACCGGCTTGCTCCTCGTGGCTCGCTCAGTCTGCCTTCTTACCACCTGCAATGGGCTTGGCACTTCCCTATCAATCACTAACTAAGAAAATTCCACGCAGACCTGCCTGCAGCCTACACCTGGATCTTATGGAGGCCTTTCCTCAACTGAGGTTCCTCCCCCTCAAGTGACTTCAGCTGTGTCAAGCTGATATAAAACTAGCTGACACAGACACATGAAATAGGATAATGTGGCGTTGTAAGTTCGGTGAGTCTGTGCATGTGTAAATGCATATATGTTCTGCATATGTACATAGACAGCAAGATGTATATGCATATAAATGATATGTCTTTACTTCAGAGCACTTCTGCACTTCCTTCTGGTTGAGATCCAAGTGCCAGGAAAGGTGAAGCTCCATAGAGAGCACCCAATCATCACTTCCTTTATCAGGTCACGTGGGACAGAGGGAGATGGATGAGGGAAGCTCTTGCAGGCAACCCTGATTCCTGGGTGCAATGGCCTCCCATCTTCCATCTATAATCCCAGCACGTTTATGGGTAGATGGGTGGTAGAGAGGGGAAAACGAGTCAGCACCTGGCATACACAACTCAGTGACAAACTGAGGGACTCTGCCTCAAAAAACAAGGTGGAATGAAAGAGCCAACTTCAACTCCCTAAAACTTCTCCTTTGCATGCTATGTCCTGTGCATCCTCTGTCTCTGTCGTCTGTCTGTCTCTGTCTGTCTCTCTCACACATACACATTCACACACACACACATACCACACACACACACACAAACACACACATACCATACACACACTCACACACGCCCCCCCACACACACTCACATACACACATACCACACACACCCACACACACACTCTCACACACTCACACACCCACACACACACACACACACACCTCAATGTGCCCAATCATCTCCCCCACCCCCCCCATTCACTATTGTCCCAGCTTAACACATCCTTCGCCATCTGAACTTCCTCAGTCAGGGCCCAGTCAGAGCCTCAGCTTCTATCCTTACCTTCCTTGTTACTCTTTCATCCCCCTTAACAACTGGATCCAGAAATGCCATTGTCACATCCTTCCAATGACTCCTTATGAAGCTCAAACAGAGATCAAGTGCCCTGACCCAGTTCCTAGCTGCTTTTCCAGTGTCACACCCTACTTTGCCTTGTGCTCCATCCAACTAAAGTACACTGCAGCCACCCTGGGCTTCATTCTACTCACAAGTACATGGTGCTTTCTAGCCCTACACTCTTTCAGTGTCCTGCCAGTTCAAAGTTCAGCGCAAACACCATGTTCTCGGGGACGCTCAGAGCCTCTCGGTGTCCTTACGATGCTGGTGACTAAGGAATCTCACCTGTGTGGCTGTCTCCTTCCTTTTCAGACACCTTTCTCATCACTGCAGAATATTTGCTGATGAAAACTTGAGTGAACACAGGTTGGACATAAGAAAACATGTGTGCAAGAAGGGGATGAGTGTGTCAGGGCCTGTTTTGTACTTCACAATGACCATACTGATTGGGGATGGCCATCAAGATTTCTTTCTTGTTAACACTGGACAACACCTTGTGGCTTTGAGGATTTGTGGATGCACAAAATTTCCACAATTGATTCTCTGAAGTTCATCCATGATTTGACACAGCCACAGAGCCTAAATGAGAAAACCTGCTCTAGAACATGGACCAAATACAGTATCTCGGCTTGTGACATGCTAGAGGAAGCAGCGAGGCTTTGGGCAGCTCTCTCCTTTTCTTTACCATCTCAGGTCAAATCAGAGTGCATTATTTCAGTCTTAGATTCTAACTAGTATGTCACTTGCTTCTAGTACAGTCCCACCTGGGACCATCCCCTACCCTCTGCCTCACCTCCCTCGGTGACTCATTTGAATTGACTAGGTGTTCCTTCAGGCAGCCCTCCTTGGAGTGTGGAGTCCCAAACAGGGTCTCAGTTTATTCAAGACTTATAATGAAACACATATACACTGCTGTTACTACAAACTTATAGTAGTCATGATCTCAGAAAACATCTCTGCCCTATTTTCCATGTATCCATACTGCCTATCACAATGCCTCAAGCAAAGAAGAGCCCAGTTAAAGTTAGGGGAATAAAAAACACTCATTTTTTTTATGGGTTTCTGTTTATTGCTTACAAATGATGGTAATGTTCTATGAGAAAACGGGTGCTGTGAATAATGCCTACATTTTACAGAACTATCAAATTAGATGTTCCAAATTTAGTGACAGATTTTGTTTTTACTTCAAGGAAAAGCTTTTCAGAGACTAACACAGGCTGTGTTGAGACCACCATTGTCTTCTAAGTGTTGGTGTCTACAGTCACAGTAGAAATGG
Source organism: Lophiomys imhausi (assembly GCA_907164525.1). Lineage (NCBI taxonomy): Eukaryota > Metazoa > Chordata > Mammalia > Rodentia > Muridae > Lophiomys > Lophiomys imhausi. Next base: position 258,624 of record CAJQZJ010033200.1, on the reverse strand, counting down.
AAATCTCTACTGTCACGTTTTACTACCCTGAGCTTCTCTATCAGTGGAGTGCTTATGACCGTTCGGTAAAACCAAGGAGCTTCCTTTATAAATCATTCAATCTGACTGTATGCTGCATGGGTGTAGAGATTTTCGTGGGTTAAGGAAAGCAGATCAGTTATATATCATAAGTACATGAGAACATATGCAGAGGGACCCAAATCAGCACACCACAGATACACCAGCATGTCCATGTTTACTGCAGCATATTCACAATAAACAGAATGGAGAATCAGGCTAGGTCTCTGTCAACAGATGGATGAGTAAAAAAACATGTGGTGGATATACACACTGGAGTTGTATTCAGCTGTAAAGAAGAACAAACTGATGTTTGCAGAAAAAATGGAGGCAGTTGGAAGTCGATGTATTAAACAAAAGAAGTCAGACGAGAAAGACAAATGCTGTACATTGTCTTTCATATGCAAATCATAGATTTTGTTATTTATAGAGATACGTATGAACACACCACACACACACACACGCAATTTGATGTATGAACACACCACACACACACACACACAGGCAATTTGATGTATGAACACACACACACACACACACACACACACAGGCAATTTGATGTATGAACACACCACACACACACACACACAGGCAATTTGATGTATGAACACACCACACACACACACACAGGCAATTTGAAAGTAAAAAAGTAGAAGTAGAATATCTGGGAAAGCCAAAGGGGCAAGAGTAGGGAGAGAGAAGCAGAGATCTTGAATTGGTATGGTCAGAGCATGCGCAAGGGTGGGGACATCATCTTTACACCCAGAACTCTGTGTAGTGACCACATGGCAGCTTTTAACACGGAGTGTTAGGTCAGGTGTGGTGGTGCAGACCTGCATCCCAGAGCTTGGATGTAGATGCAGGAGATTCCCAAGTTCTAGGTCATCCTTGGCTACATAGCCAGTTCGGGCCAGCCTGGGCTAGGGAAGTTCTTACCACAAAGCATATCAACAAACAAAAAGGTTTTCAAAAGGTACATGGGGAGAACTGACTGGCTGAGGAATTAACAGTGTGATTGGGAGGCAAAACACATGTGGCACTGTGAGAATGACAAATGTCGGCTCTGATCCTTTCCTCGGTTTCCTCGGTGTCTTTAGAGTAGAAAAGGACTTTGGTGCAAAGGCTTCAATGCATGATTAATCAAAGGTCTTAATGATACATAGCTTTAGTACCATTCTTCCCTAGAGGCCTTAAATAGACTGCAGGGCTCTCATTGCATTCATGCGGGAGACCCCTCCTTTTTGTGCCCAAAATTCCCAATGAGACAGCTGTTGTCCTAAGGAAGAGAACTGTCACTGTGGAAAAACATGTGTGTTTTCTAAAACTGCTCACTTTTAGTTTATATAAAAACCAGAGCTTAAATATGAATATTAACAAAGTAAGCAAGATTACAGTTCAGAGATACAACCTAGAAAAACAAGAGGATGTGTTTACATAACTTATAAGCACTCCAGGGCTGGAATATTATTCCTCCCCGGGTGCTGTCAACTGCTTATGTAGTACTGTGTACACTTGTGGCAGCACAGAATGAATAATAATAATTAATACAGCATGTTCTAAACCCTGCAGACATCTTATCGGGACTTTCAGCCTGTTTTGTTCTTTTTTTTTAAGTCAGTTTATAATGGATCATATGTATTTCCCAGTCCTTGCGTGTTGGGCATCTTTCTTTCTAACAAGCTCACCGGTGATTATTTTGGACAAATATCTGTGATATCCTTACTAATAAGGCATGGACTTCAAAGTGTTCCACTTGGAAGGTGCCGAAATGACTAGAGCTCTGGCCCAGTTGTTAACTCCAAAGGGTGTGAATTGTGTCATTTCTGATTTCAGATGTCTCTGGAAAAAAAGAGGGAAGAGATTGGGAAGAAAAGAGGGAAGAGAGACATTGACCTAGAAGTCCTTCAAATATTGTTTAAACCACCAAGACATCAAACTTCACAGTGCTCTCTCTCTTTTCACCTGTAAGGCGTTTATTTGCTGAAGGAAACACCAAGTGAATGCCTCAGGTCCCAACGGCAAAGCTTTCAAACTAGCTTCCTACCAAATCTTTCTTCCCTCTCCAATACATCTCATACTTCTTCCAGAACCATCTTTCCTAAGCCTGGTTCCAGCTAAAAAGAACAGCAAGACACCCATTTTCCTAGGATCCTCTAGGTTCCCTCCAAGAAGCCTGCTCCGCCTCACTTTCTTGCCAAATTTCTTTCTACTATCTGACACACATTCCAGTACCAAAGAGTTTACCCTCCCTGCTTACCCTACACACCCTGAGCTCCCTGGAACAACCTGACGTCACCATGTGTCCGGGCTCGTGTCCTCCCTGTGACTTACTGCATGCCCACTCCTCTTTGCTATGTAAATGTAGACAACTTACATACATCACTTAAGGTCCTGAGTTAGGAGCTTTCTCCTTGTGGCCTCTTATTCTGTTACAGGCAGTAACCAACAGCCTTCAATGGGACATGCTGATGAGCAGAGCTAATCTCCAGCCCTAGGCAAGCGAGTGTCTGACGCTCATTAATGTGGCCCTGTGATTATGTCTCTAAAATGAGATCTGAAAATCAGACTAAAATGCCTCAGTGAGAAGAGGAGCTTGCCACAAAGCCTGAAAAACTGAGTTCAATCTCTGGGACCCACGAAATGTAAAGAACAAACTGACTCCCCACAGGTGTTCCTCTGACCTCTGACCTCCATACATGCATCATGGCATATCTATACCAACACACACAAATGAATGTAAAAAAATAGCTTCAAATTTCATTTTTCATAGCCAGTGAGATAAGGAAATAGACAAGCAACATGAATCACAACACTGTCCTTAACTTCTGCTAAGACAAAAACAAAACAAAACAGCAACAAAAAAAAAACAAAACTAAAAACCAAGTGCCAGGTAGAAGCAATTACCCTCTAAAGCAGGTGCTAGCTCTATCTCTCAACCCATTCTGTATGAGGGTCCCACTCTGGGTCTCATTTAGTTAGTGAGCTCCACAAAGGACGCCCCACTCCAGCCCTGAAGTGACATGAACAATACCAAGAGCTCCGTGCAGCCAGCCCTCCATAAGAGCACTTAGCCTCCATGGAAAGTCAACGGGGGTTATGCAAACATGAGAAGTGGAAGGAAGACAGGCAGGGAAGGGACCACAAAGGTCCATTGCTGTAAGCACTGTCACCCTTTGCTATCACCACTTCATCTTTGGGGGGACATATTGGATTAGGAAAGCCCTTTGCCCCACGCTGTCCCTGCTCCCTGGCATCCATACATGTCAGTGTCTCCCAGTTAATTGTGGCAGGCTCTCGCAGCAAGCCCTGCAGAGGTCAGATGCCAGGCCCTATCCGATGAAGAGGCTCCTGCCTCAGGTTGTTTATATGCGACCTACCAGGACTTCCCTCACATGATGAAGTAATTAGGGGCCGCATTTGGGGAATGATGTTGCCAGTCAGTAAGAGCAGCGTTACACTAAAAATGAAAATGAAACATTCTGCCCTATCTATTTCAGAATCATCCTCAGTTTATTCTAAACGTACTGTTCCTTCTTTTCTTAATTTTCACACAGATACTGATGTTCACTAAAGCAAACAATGATGACTTTGGGGGCTTTGTGAGTTCTTGGGTGATGATGTAAGTGGAATAAACAGAGTGTGGGCAGGTCTTTTGTGTATTTAATGTTCTAAAAATCAGTTTTTCTTTTGTCTCTGAAAACAAATTGATTCTACAGACACAACAAAACCTGGAGGTTCTTTAAAAATTAGGAGCATTGGTCTCAATCACTTAATTCGTACACTTTGCTGAATTCTAAATTTTTACTTTCTGACCCAGAAAATAAGTGAACATCTTTTTTTTAACACTATAATATTTCAGGTGCTTTGTGTGTGTGTCTGTGTGTGTGTGTGTAAGTGCTCATTGTCAGCCCTCCAACTATCATCCACATTCAGTTTCTAGGATTTGGGAGAATTAGTCTATGTGCAATGAATGACACGGCTCCAGGAGCCAGGGATATAATGTGGCTGTCACACAGAATGAAGCCCTGGGTTTGGTCCCCAGCCCCACATAAAACTGGATATGATGATCCAGCACTTCTAGTCCCATCACTTGGAAGCCTGAGACAGAAAGATCAGTTCAAGGCCATCTTCAATTGTGTAGTGAGTTTGAGGTCAGCCTGGGAGGCGTGAGCTCTCTGTCTAGCAATGACTATCAACACCACTCAACTGGACAATTTCAGATGAAATTCCTGCCAGCACCCTGTGCTCATAACTCAGTTCTGAAGATTGTAAACTCTGTAGGGGTTGTCTGCTTCCTAGCACAGGAATTAGCACCATCATAAAAATTATACAATGTAGTCAAGAATGGAGGAAGCAGAGGTGTCATGACGACGCGAGTAATCAACACTGAGGAGGCCGACGGAAAAGGGCATCCAACCTGAGATTCTCCAAGGCTGCTTCCTTAGCAAGAGCCTGATTTAATATAGAAACAAAGAGAGAGTGAAAGAGAGAAAGACGGAGAAAATACAATCAGAATTTATCACTTCTCTAGATCTTTTATGGGGAACGTACAATGTAATCTTTCTGTGTCTTCCCAAGACAATCTCTCTCTTTCATTTTTCAATTTCCCCCTTTCATTTTTCTAGCAAGGCTGATTATTCCCAGATCCCTCATCTGAACCATACATTCAATACTGTTTCTTTATATACCCAAACAATTCCAATAATATGTAGGGAAGAGAACAAAATCCACCTGAGTTTTATTGCCTGACAGACAGACACACACACACACACACCTGAGAGTTGGATCCTGGAAAGCCAAGGAAATCATTACAGACGATAAAGAATATTCCTTGCCAAAGTCTTTCACATGAAAGTAAAATCTTATGAGCTATACAAACAACAAGGAGTTTTTATCCCAAAAATCAACCATGAGCCAGCAGTAATGGCTTCCTTGAGGCTGGAGAGATGGCTCAGTAGTTAAGAGCACACACTGCTCTTATAGAAGACCTAAGTTGCGTTCCCAGAATCCACACTGGGTAGCTAACAAGTGTCTACAACTCCAGCTCCAAGGGATCCAAAGCCCCCGTTTAAAAGTATTTATCATTTTAAAGTGATATGTGTTTGTGCATGTTATACATGTATCTCACAGTCCAGAACCACTGACATCAGATTGCCCAGGAGCTGGAATCACAGGCAGTTGTGAGCTGCCCAATGTGAGCATTGAGAACAAAACTTGGCTCCTCTAGAAGAGCAAGGTATACTCTTAACAGCTGAGCATGTCTCCAGCCCCAAAACTTTCCTTTTTCATTTTTCTATTTAAGATGGGGTTTGTGATGTATTAGTGGTTCACCTAAAACTCATTGTGTAGACCAGACTGCCTTCAATTTTTTAGAAACCAGGTGCTGGGATTAAAGGCCTGTGCCATCACACCTGGTCCAACACCCTCCTTTGCCCTCTGAAGACATTGCACTCATATACACAAACCTATGCACAGACACAGACATGCATATAAATATAATAATAATAATAATTAATAATGAGAAAACAGCAACTGGCTTCAAAGAGAATGCATGGTAACTATACAGCAAATCGGCCTTGATCTTGGAAGGGGTGACAATATCTGTATCAGTGGTCTTCCTCTGAGCAGGGTGCACTGTTGATTTAGTTATTCATAGGTATGACTCTACTGTCTTAACTTGTTTAGCTACATGCATGGAGTTTACCTGCCAAATACGCTCTCTGGTTTCAAGTCCCTCATGTCTACCTCTAGGAAGGACATAGATGCCAAATGTTAATATTGTGTGATTAATGATGCTAAAGTTAAGAAAGAATGTTAAAGGACCTCAGAATGACCTTGCCATCTGACTTACTTAAGGGTGAACAGAGTGAGGTTAGGAAATGTTTCCCAAGAACAAGTCATTAGAGAAAGGCTTTGGAGATAAGCAGATGTTGGTCAAGCCGCAGGCAGAAAGATGGAGAAAGGACAGGAAAGGAAAAGAAGGAAGTGGAAAGGAAGGGATGCCATGGGAAGGAAGGTAACAGGAAGGTAGTGGAGGGCACCTAAGCAGTATAAGCAACGTCATTCATGAAAACATACTCAGTTCATTTGCCCTGCTGAATTCAAGTACATGTGGGCAGCAACTGCAGATAAATCTAGAAAGGCTGAGAACAAATCCAAAGGCCATTCTTGGTTAAACATCAGACTGGCGAATTTTAAACAACATGGTAGCTTGTGTGCTGTCCTGTATTCACTGTCCTCCCTTTTGTCCTCTGCTTTTCAGCAGCTGAATGCAATGCCATGCACCAGCTGTCTGTTGCTCCATGTCCACCTCCAACAGGCCCCATTGAATGCTGCTCTGCTGACATGTGTGGCCATAAATGGTCCCCAGCAGACACACTTGCAGATCCCTCTTTGAAACCTTCCTTAGCTTCTAGAATATAACCCCAACTTCTTTTCCTATTACCTCAGTGGCTTCTGTGAGTGTCCCCTGTGACCTCTGCTTCTTCCAGGCAGATCTTAGATCCTGGTCTCCCCAGAGCCCTACCCTCTCATTTCATCCAACTCATGAGAGCCATCCTAGGACACCATCTTCATGGTAGAGCATGCTGTTGACATCATCCATTCACAACACCCTATATTAGACAGTCACTAGATAATCAGAAAGTCACCATGTGTGCTGGTTCCATTGGCAGCAGTTTGCCACATAGTCCACATTTCCTTCACATCAGAACTATAGAGCTGCAGAGGCAAAAGCAAGACAGGATCGTGAAGGACCAACCAGCCAGTAGACCAGCAGCTGTTTGATTAGGCACTCAACAGTGGGGACCAGGTCAGCTGAAACAAGCGGGCGTTTTCTGGCTGTTGGTCCTTGACACACACCTAGTGACGGTAGGCTGTGATCACCTCATTGTTAGGTGTGTGTTCCTGATGGGACCCAGATGAGGGTGTTGGTCTATCTGGTAAGCTCTCAGGCCTGGTTTTCCTGGGATGATTTCAATCCTCCTGTGTGGAGTGCTCCCATGGTTCAAATTTACTCTGATTCATTTACAGGGTGATGCATACACTCCTTTCTCATTTTTTAAATTTCATTTTATTTTTGACTTTACATCCCAACTGTAGCCCTCTCTTCCCCTCCTCTGGGTCCCACTCTCCTGCCCCTTTCTCCCATGTTCCCTACCCTTCTCTACAGAAAAGGTTGCTCCCTCACCCCTTCCTCCCCACCCACCCCATACCATCCTACCCCAGCATATTGAGTTGCATCAGTTCTAAGGGCTTCCTCTTCCATTGAAGCCAGTCACCACAGCTCCACTGAAGGAAAGTGATCAAGAAGCAGGCCTCATAGTCCTTGCTAGAGACAACCTCCACTACACTTGATAGGAACCCATATGGTAACCAACTTGCCCATCAGTTACATTTGTGTAGGGGGCCTAGGTCCAGTTCATGTATGCCCTTTGGTTGGTAGTTCAGTCTCTGTGAGCACCCACAGACCTAGGTTAGTTTTCTCTGTTGATCTTCTTGTGGAGTTCTTGACTCCTCTGGATCTTTCTATCCTTCCCTCTAATTCTTCCACAAGTATTGGAGAATTCCACATTCTGTCTAATGTTTGGCAGTGAGTCTCAGCCTCTGTTTGGATCTCCTGCTGCATGGAGGTTCTCAGAAGACAATTATGCTATGTTCTGTTGCAATCATAGCAGACTATTTTATGAGTGAGTTATATACCATGTATATATCTATCTGTGTCTGGATTACTCAAGATGATCTTTTCTAGTTCCCTCCATTTGCCTGTAAAATTCATGATTTCCTTGTTTTTAATAGCTGAGTAGTATTCCATTGTGTAAACAGGCCAGATTTTCTTTATCCATTCTTCGGTTGAGGGACATCTAGGTTTTTTCTAGTTTCTGGCTATAGACTATGAAACTGCTAAGAACATAGTTGAGCAAATGTCCTTGCGGTATGGTGGGGCATCATTGGAGTATATGCCCAGGAGTGGTATAGCTAGGTCTTGAGGAAGAGCTATTCCCATTATTCTGAGAAACCACCAGATTGATTTGCAAAGTGGTTGTACAAGTTTGCACTCCCACCAACAATGGAGGAGTGTTCCTCTTTCTCCACATTCTCGCCAGCATCCTGTCCCTTGAGTTTTTGATCTTAGCCATTCTGATGGGTGTGAGATGAAATCTCAGAGTCACTTTGAATTGCATTTCCCTAGTGACTAAGGACATTGGGCATTTCTTTAAGTGCTTCTCCACCATTTGAGTTTCTTCTGTTGAGAATTCTTGGTTTAGCTCTGCACCCCATTTTTAATTGGGTTATTTGTTTTGTTTGTGTTTACATTTTTTAGTTTTCTATATATTTTGGATATTAGCCCTCTATCAGATGTAGGGTTGGTGAAGATCTTTTCCCAATCTGTAGGTTGTCGTTTTGTTCTAATTAGTGTCTTTTGCCTTACAGAAGTTTTTCAGTTTCATGAAGTTCCATTTATTGATTTTTGGTCTTAGATTCTGAGCTGTTGGTGTTCTGTTCAGGAAGCTGCCACCTGTGCCAATGAGTCCAAGGCTCTTCCCCACTTTCTCTTCTAATAGGTTTAGTTTATCTGGTTTTATGTTGAGGTATTTGATCCACTTGGACTTGAATTTTGTGCAGGGTGGTAAATATGGATCTATTTGCATTTTTCTACATGCAGACATCCAGTTAAATCAGCACCATTTGTTGAAGATGCTTTCTTTTCTTCCATTGTATGGTTTTAGCTTCTTTGTCAAAAATCAAGTGTCCATAGGTGTGGGTTTATTTCTGGATCTCTGATTCAATTCCATTGATCAATCAATGTGTTTCTATGCCAGTACCATGCAGTTTTTTTTATTACTATCGCCTTTTAGTACAACTTGAAGTCAGAAATGGTGATGCCTCCAGAAGTTCTTTTATTGCAAAGGATTGTTTTGTAGCTCAGGGGTGGCTGTGTCCACAGCACAGCCAGGAAAAGGACACCCTGCCTCTGAGTTTGCACACACCATGGACTCAAAGGCTGCCTATAAAATGGAGTCTTTGGACAAGGCACAGCCTAAGAAATTACAGTTTTATACAGTGTGGAGTAACTGACAGTAAGGCATGACATATATAAACATGCTGTCAGTCTGTCCCTGCACACAGTGAGCCCTTCAAAGACAAAGCCTTGGATTACCCATCCTTGAACCCTGAGTGGCCACAGGCATGGAGCGCATGCCTCAGTTCTTCCTGATTCAGGAAGGAGAGGAGCATTGGTTAGTGGTGTCCCCCATGGAACTTCCATGACTGAGTGCCACAAATCACCTCCTCTGCCCCAAAGTTGGTGGGGCCCATTGGTAAAATGTAACTACTGCTTTTGCCTAAGATCTGAGTTTGGGTCCCAGCACCCACATCTGTGACTACCAATCCCCTGTAATTCCAGCCTCAAAGGGTCTGATTGGTACTCTTTTCTGGACTCCTGGCACAATGCACTCACATACACATACCCCCTCACACACACACAGACACACACACACAGATAAAGATAGACACACACAGATACAGACAGACACAGACACACACAGATACAGACAGACACAGACACACGCAGATACAGATAGACACACACACATACACAGACACACACACACAGAAACACATGCACACAGTCACATAGACACACACACTATACACACAAACATACACACACACTAAACACACACATACTATACTCACACACAATTTAAAAACAAACATAAAATCTTTTTTTAATGATTGGACTTAAACCACAGAGCAGATCAAAGACAGATTTCTAATTCTCCACTCTGCCTACTCTGCCTTAAGGAAAACATTCAGATAAACAGCCATATGACAACTAGGACAGCATACGAAGTCAGTGGTGATAACTCCTGAGTGACAGGATCATAGAGAGAATGAAAAATTACTTAATGAAAACGTAGGTGTCTTGCATTTCTTCGAAGTGTAAAAGGTAGACAGCTTCCCTCCCTAATAAAGATGAGGTTAATTTCTGTGTGTGTGTGTGTGTGTGTGTGTGTGTGTGTGTGTGTGTGTGTGTGTGT
>CAJQZJ010033200.1:236431-248514 GCA_907164525.1 Lophiomys imhausi | reverse complement strand
TGTGTGTGTGTGTGTGTGTGTGTGTGTGTGTGTGTGTGTGTGTGTGTTTTGTTTTGGGTTTTTTTTTAATATTTACTTATTACTTCAGGTTACATCTCCAATTGCAGTGTCCTCTTTCTGCCCCTTAATCCTGCAATTTGCAGCCAAATGGATGGAACTAGAGAAGCTCATCCTGAGTGAGCTAACCCAGACTCAGAAGGATGCACATGGCATCTATTCACTTATAGTAGGATTTAGGCCATATAGTACAGGATATCTATACTACAACCAATGCACCAAAGAGAACATGAACATAGACTTTTTCCCTGTCAATGAGGTTAATTTCTTTTTTGTTGTTGTTTTTTTTCCTTTATTTTTTATTTCTTCAAGTTACATCTCAATCGCAGTCCCCTCCCTATTCCCCCTCCAGTCCCACCCTCCCACCCTCAACCCCCCATCCTCTTCCCTTTTTTTTTTCTTTTAAGTTTAAGGTATATCTTATTTCCCCCTACAGTTTCTCCTTTCAGTCCAACAAATGGCTCTTTTTCTTATAATAATAAATACAATACAGTACAACAGAGGTAATTAGGCCACAGTTATGAGGGTTATATGGCTTAACGTACATTCCCAATGACCAGTCCATATGTATTTGGTACCTGACTTTAACATTCTACTATCTAAACATCTCCATGAGTTTAAAGTTCTATATCTGACTCAACATTCATACTAATTGCAACACAATTTTAAAAGTATCTTCTTAGATGTATAACACTCTCTTGACTCCTAAACAACTCAAAATTTAATTATGAGACTTTATCTATCTGTTCTTCATTCACCTCAGAGACCTGAGAGGGATAAATATATCTGATTTTATAGGAAGTACAGGGTCTGCAGCTTCCCAAAGTAAGAAATGACATACCAGTGGCTACCTGGACAGTTCCCTGCTAAGAGACAAGCAGCATCTGCTTACCCTAATATAAGAGATAGATAGGGCCTCTTCAAAAACCTCAAGAGATCTGCAGAATATGGCATTCAAAGATGTTTTCGTAACTTTAGATTTTTTTTTATATCAAGACATATCAACTCCTGACAGCACCCCCTATTCTCCTCCAAGTAGAAGATGAGCATCAAAGAATCTCCAGTGGGAGATGATTGAATTAGTCGCAAGCCTATCTCTTGGTAGGAAAAGCCCCTTGCTCCAACTGTAGACAGAATGCTGTCCAAAAAGGACAAAACCTGGATGCAGGTAAGTCAACAGCCTAGCTCTGCCAAGACAGGGTAGGTAAGTCCTTCATAACCCCTGCTCTACAATCAATGTCTGTCAGAGAAGCGGGGCCAAACGACTGAAGAGCGATGCTGTAATGTATGGAGAGAAAATGAGGTTAATTTCTAAAAGCAACATTCCTAGATGCTGCAGAAGCTTCAGTTAAAAAAAAAAAAAAGCATCATCCAGTCTGGAGCCCCTCAGAAATGCAAATTTCTCACTTGAGATGAGGAGCACCTATTGTTCAACCTTGATTGGCTCTGCAGGCTCCAGGCAAGGCAAAAAAATAAGATAAAATAAAAAGCATCCTTGCATGAAAAAAGAGTATATAAAACTCCTCATGCAGAGGAGACCCAACACCAAGGGCTCTTCTGTTCACCAGCTGCAACACCGGCAGGGCTGTCCATACCACTGCAGAACTTCATTTTAGAGTTCCACACCTTAGAACTTCACTAAGACGTCTGAATATATTGTGTTGTATTACATTATTCTGTAGAGATTTGTCTTGCTATCAGTGAATATATGAGCAATTAGAGATATCTTTATTAACATAGGCACTTCCCACCAGGAACATACGCTTAGAGCAAAAGAATCACCAGATTTCTATTTCCTTTCTTTTGATCCTGTCCTTCGTTTAGAATTGTATTCCTGCTTGAACTTACAAGTTCTGCTCTTTTGTTTGAGAAAAACAGTGTGATGGTTTTTGTTTTATTCTTTTCCTCAATTTATTTTATTTTTACTCAATTTCTCTTTGCAAGTAAAAAAAAATAAAAGCTAGTGACAAAGAGCATTAAGATTTTGAAAGTCGTAGTTTAGAGCATAAAACCCTCAGAGGAAAAGTACACAAGAAGTCCTTCTCTCCCTAACATCAGCCTCTTCTAACCAACTTACCAGGCAGAAAATAAGAACCTGGGTACTTAAACTTCAAACATTTTCATTGCCCGACCCCATCCTCTTTTCATCTTTATAAACTGAAGAAAAATCTATAATTACTATACTAACAAAGAATACAGCTGAACTACACACAGGTTAAACCATTCTAAATAAAGCTGAAAATAATAAATAATAGGCCGGTCGAGGGAGTTAGCATAATAAACATGCTGACAGCAACGCCACACCCCATAAAGGACGTTGCCTCCTTCCCAAGTACTTCAAACTTCCTGTGGAGAAAGGCAACTTGAAAAGTGTCTGCTGGGTTTCTGTTTTCTTGGAAACTGTAGAGCTTTCTACTCCAGCCTCAGCGAATCCTGCAGTCCTCATTTATTCTAAGGGCAACCACAGTGGCGGGGGTGACAATGGGGTAGGTGATAGTACAGTGAGCTATCACCCTATTGTTAAATATTTCCTAGGTGTCAAACACAACATTGTCATACACCGTTCCTCTGATTCTCCTAGGTTTCTGTCTAGCTACTTATTATCCTTCTGCTATAGGTGCAGACACAGTTTCATTCATGATTCCCAGTCATATCTGTTGACCCTGGAGTAGACAGCAGCCATACAAGAGACCCTGTCTTTAAAAAAGGTGAAAGGACTAACACCCAAGGTTGTCCACATGTGCACCATGTGGGTCACCACACACACACACACACACACACACACACTTGTAGTTAAAAACTTCAGCCTCATATAGACCACAAACTGCTTTCAAGCAAATTCTCTTTTAGAAATAAAACAAGCCCAATTTTTCTTTCCAGAGACTATGCATCAGATCTTCAGAGGTTGCCACCGTGAAGTCTTAGGCCAGCTTAACCTGGCTGGGTATCTCCATTGTTGCATAGGTAAAGAGAGATAAGCCATTAATTCCAATCTATCTGAAATATCAGCTTAATGCTGAATTCTAAGATAAAATTGCTAGCCAAAGAACTTTATCATAGCCAGTTAGCCTGCTTCCTGCTCCAGCCTCTTCCCAGTGCATGGCTCCAGATCTCTGGTTAATCTCCTGTCCAATATGGTTTCACTCTGTATTCTTGATTGACCTCCTCCCCTCCCTTCCCTTTCCCTTCCCTTCTGTTTCACTCACAAAGAGAGGGATCAGGCCCAGCACCTAACACCTGCCAGATAAGCACTGTATCACCAGCCAATCCAAGCTCCTTGAGTAGTTTCTCATAGGCATCACAACGCATTAGCAAACTAAACAGGGCAAATAACCTAAGGGCCACCCTTCTACACATCTAAATGCAATCTTTCAAGCAATATCATGTCCTTTAAAGGAAACAGAACTGAAGATCTGAGTGGCTGTCATTTATTAGTGATTACTATAACACAGGTTTATTCTAAGTTCCTAATTACTTGCGTTAACTCACTTAATGTTGGCCACAGCCTACCATCTAGAGGCCCGTCCTGTTTTTTTTCTGTATTTTGCTTACATCTCAAATGTCACCCACAGGTCATATGGCAAAGACCTGATCTCCACGTAGGAAGGTGGTCCGAACCTTTAAGAGTACATCCGAGGTCATGAGGGACATTCCCTTGGAGAGGATATTAGGATCCCACCTTTCCTTTTGTGGCTTTCTGGCTGAGCTGAGGTGAGCAGCCTGCTGCAGCACGTGTCTGCTCTGGTGTTCTGTCTCACCACAGACTTAAAGCAACGGACACAAGAAACCACAGCACGAAACTATGAGCTAAGAATAACACTTTCCTCCTTTAATTCAAGGCAAAACACCAGCACACTCCATTTTATTAATAAGATAACTGACACAAAAGAAGTGGGCTAACTTCTCTCCAGGGCTGTCTTTCCAAAGTACTGGCCTGGGATGGAAGTAGTCTGATGAGGCTTGGCTGTGTCCCACAAGACAGTCTGCATCAGTGATGTGCTCCTGACAAAGGTGGTCATGGGGTGGACAGGCAGAAAAGAGAGACCGACTCAGGAATCATGGAAGCAGGCTAAGCAACAGAACAGGTCTCCTCGAGAAGTAGAAGAAGAGGGAAAAGGTGCCCGAGGTGGTGCTGAACACTCAGTCACTTGTAAAATAACCAGTAGTAGTGCAGCATCATAAGGGGGAACAGTGAAAACTAAGAGAAACTTTCCTGATGCTCCACCTTCTGTGACAACCAATGGAGTGTCGCACTGAATGGCTCACAAACCACAGCCATACAATCCATGTTAGAATTTGAAACTCGGATGCTCTAGTGGCCCATTCGGTTAGCACGCGGTACTTATAGAATTTGAAACTCAAAAACCATCATTGCCTATTTTGGGCAACTTAGTTATGACGGAGTGACATAGCCACACAGAAGGGAGGATGGTGAGCTGTGCCCTGGGCTGTGCGGTGAAGACTTGTGTTTGGGGATGAGTCTTCGCAATATTGTTTATTGCTCGATCCCTGCTGTTTGCAGCCTACCCTTGGTTATTTTCTCCCCTTCTTATCCATCCTTCTTCCTGCTCAACCCCAATCCCTAAAAACACAAATCTTCCTTGTATATCAATATCCATTTTCCTGCTGATTTAAAATATCACAATCAGTTATTTTTCTCTTTCAGCCCCCACACTAATACAGAGAAGTAGGAGGAAATTTTAATTTCTCCTTATCTTTTTAAAGTAAAGCATGCCTTTTTATCATTTGTGCACACCCACTTGGCACCGGTCCCAATAACTTTCTAAACTCTCCAGTGATAATAATTCATATTTTGAAACAATGCAAATATATATTCACTTTGGGAAGACATATGAAAAATTATTTGCATGTATCTTGGCTGTTGGTGACAAGAAGATAAAACACCCTGAGAATCCAGGAAATTTCCCCATCCTTGCCATGTAATTCTGAGCCTTCCAAAGCACTACATTTCCCCATATCTGTGTGGGTTTGGACATCTGGATATATGTGTTCTTTTGATATTTTTTATTCAATATATCATCCTCCCAAATAGTTTCTCATAGCCTATTAACACCTCCCCCCAAAAAATTTAACTGTTCACAACCCACAAAATAACCAGAGGCATCAGAGAACTCAGTTTCTTTTTTTTTTTTTAATGTTTATTTATTACTTCAGGTTACATCTCCATCACAGTCCCCTCTTTCCACCCCTCCCAGTCCTGCCCTCCCACCCTCTACTTCCTGTCCCTTCCATCACACTCTTCTGGAGTTGAGTGTCCCTACATATCAGTCCCCCACCCCGGTTCAGCAGTCATATGAGGGCCAAGAGCCTCCTCATACACTGGGGGCCTACAAGGCAGCACCAGTAGGGCAAAGTGTCTCATTGACAGGTTACAAAGTCTATGGATAACTCGTTTTCTTAACCAATATATACAAGAGTTATTTCTCAGCCTTCCATCCTGGGTAAAACAAGAGACAGAACAAAGTCTCACTTGTTCCTCATGTTTTCTCTGCTCAGAATCAAGCCCTGTGCTTTGTGCCTGCTCTCCACCAACGAGCTGTATCCCAGCCCACAAATATATTTTTGCTAGCAAATAGTCTTTATTACAAACAGAATTCTTTGTTGGCAATCTCAAAGATCAAATTTGACTACAATTCTTAAGATGTCCACCCTCTCTGGTAAATCTCCTATTTAAATCCTGAACTGGATAATTCTGTGTAATTCTGAAATTTTTTCTCTGCAGACACTATGGGGGTCTGTTTTTTTTACACATAGTGGAGTTAAAGGTTCCAAACTCCAGGCTAACACAGCATTTGGCAACCTAGCCTGTGTCCCTCTGTCAGGCTCAGCACTTACCTCAGAAACATAATGGGCTGAACCAACTGGTGTGTACTAAATTAAAATTTGTTCAAATCGGGGTGCTAGTACATTTGACCATTGAATCAACAGCTGTAACTGAATGCTCAGAGTAAGTCTAAGTGAGAGTTTGGAATAAGATGCTACCAGAGGTCCTGACTCCCGAGACCAGACTGACGGAGAATCAATGCTATTGGTTCTCATTTTCAGAACATTCATACCATGCTGCCCAGCACGGCAATGGCTATTTACAGTGCACCTCAACCAAATAGACTCAAGGACTGACTTCAGCTGGCTGAACTCCTGGAAGATTGAGTTCTAAGGCATCATCCTCATTCACAGTGAAATGTGGGGGTTTATTGTTTTATTTCCAATGACAGTGGGTAGAGCCTTACTTCTTGAAGATTATTTAACCAGAAATGCAGCTCTTCAGAAAGGAATGTGAGCAAATAAATGCAGTTTGGGAGGGTGTTTTACAGGTCTGTGAAGAGCTCTCTGCATACATTGTTATGGATGGTCAGGCTTCTTTAAGATGCTCTTGCCTTGATTCTGATTTGCCTTCCACTGTGAAAGAAGTCCCTTCTCCACAGCTTGGAGGCCCAGCATTTTGCTCCACTGCATGGACTGTATCTGGTCTAATTGAGTTGTAATCAAATCAGCGAATCAGAACTTTCTGATGTCAGAATTTCTGCAGCTTTAAATAGTAATTACTGAGTGCTGAGAGTAAAGTCTATTCTACTTACCATGAATGACAGCTTAGACCACTCCAGTCAATTCTAAAGAATAGCTTCAATGCAACGTAAACCTCTTACCTTTGACACTGATTCTCACTTAATACAATTTAGTAAAATAATATACCAAATCTCCAAATATGTGTGATGATACAGTGACAAGCTCTTATTGTGAGACATGTCTAAACCCAAGGATTGCTAAAAGATCCAAATCACTGGTATGGGGGGGGTGGTGCTAGGAGGTGTTTTATATTTTTGAAAAATAATTATAAACTCCTGAGGAGAGCTTAGATGAGGACTGGGAAGCTGTCCTTGATATGTGGCTCTTTTCCATGTACATGTAGCATTCTTCTTCCTTTTTGTGATTTTAAAGAAATGCTATCAGGGCACTGGGGCATTAGTTCAGTCAAAGGAAGACTCCCTCCAATGACATGAGAATGGTTTGTTGGCCTTTTACAAAGCGTTTTGGAATGTTCTTTTTGAAACATACTTTTGAAAGTACAAAAATTTTTTATAACATTTATTCATTAATTTAAGTTACATCTCAGTCTCAGCCTCCTCCCTTCTCCCCTCCTGGCCCCACCCTCTCACAGTCTACCCCCTCTCCCATCTATCCTACTCCTCCAGTGTGGGGGGGCCCACATATCACCAACTCCTCCCTCAGTTCATCAGTCACATGAGGGTGAAGAATGTCCTCTTGCTCTAGGGCCTGACATGGCAGCTCAGCCAAGGTAAAGTGTCCCACTAGTCACTGAGACTTCGCCCCAGCCTTGCTAAGGGATCTGTATGATGACAAAGTTGCCTATCATCTATATTTGTATAGGAAGCTCTATGTCTATTCTAAGCTTCTTTTTTTCTTTTTGGTTAGCATTTCAGTCTCTGTAAGCCTCTAGGGGACTAGATTGATTGTTTCTGTTGATCTCCATGGATTGTTCTTATCCCCTCTGGGTCTCCTTATTCCTCTTCTCTTTCTTATATAGGACTCCCAGAACCCCACCTAACATTTGGCTGTGTGTGTCAGCCTTTGCTTTATTCTGCATTTCTCGTAGGATAGTTAGAACAGCTAAATCCATCCTGTACAACAAAAAGACATCTGGAGGTATCACCATCCCTGACTTAAAGCTATACTACAGAGCAATAGTAATAAAAAACAGCATGGTAGTGGTATAGAAACAGACCAGTGAATCAAAAGAACCAAATCAAAGACCTAGAAATAAAGTCACATACCCATGGTCACTTAATTTTTGACAAAGAAGCTAAAACTGTACATTGAAAAAGTAAAACATCTTGAACAAATGGTGCTGGTCTAACTGGATGTCAACATGTAGAAGGATGCAAATAGACCCATATTTATCACCTTGCACAAAACTTAAGTCCAAGTGGATCAAAGACCTAAACCTAAATCTGGACACACTAAATCTAATAGAAGAGAAAGTGGAGAAAAGCCTCGAACTCATTGGCACAGGTGACAACTTCCTGAACAGAACACCAATAGCTTGGCCTCTAAGACCAACAATCAATAAATGGGACCTCATGAAACTGAAAAACTTCTGTAAGGTAAAGGATGCTGTCATTTGAACAAAATGGCAACCTACAGATTGGGAAAAAATCTTCAACAACCCCACATCCGACAGAGGGCAAATATCCAAAATTTGCAAAGAATTCAACAACTTAAACACCAAGAAATCAAATAATCCAATCAAAAAATGGGGTACAGAACAAAACTGATAATTCACAAAAGAGGAATCTCTAATGGCCGAGAGACATTTGAAGAAATGCTCAACGCCTTTGTTAATCAGGGAAATGCAACTCAAAACAACTCTGAGATTCCATCGCACACCTGTCAGAATGGCTAAGATCAAAAACTCAAATGATAGCACATGCTGGTGAGGTTGTGAAGAAAGGGGAACACTCCTCCATTGCTGGTGGGAGTGCAAACTTGTGCAGCCACTTTGCAAATCACCTGGTGGTTTCTCAGAATAATGGGAATAGTTCTATATCAAGACCAAGCCATACTACTTCTGGGCATACATCCAAAAGATTCTTCACCAATCTGCAAGGATATCAGCTCACCTATGTTCATAACAGCTTTATATGTAGCTTGTATTTTACTTGTATTGAGTCACCTGGATCTTGTATATAGTTAGAAACTGGAAACAACCCAGATGTCCCTCAACCAAAGAATGGATTTAAAAAAAAAAAAACTGTGGTACATGTACACAATGGAATACTACTCAGCTATCAGAAACAAGGAAATCGTGCAATTTGCAACCAAATTGAGGGAACTAGAAAAACTCATCCTGAGTGAGCTAACCCAGGCCCAGAAAGATATAAATGGCATGTACTCACTTAATACTAAATTTTAGCCATATAGTACAGGATAACTATCCTACAGCCAACAGACCCAAAGTAATACGAACCTAGCATGACTATCCTACGAAAGTCCAAATTTTTGCACTTCACTGGGAATACCACCTTGATATTAAAAAGTATAATAATGAGTCTCTGATCAAGCAAACAGACATGTACACTAAGTTGGACTACATTCATTCATTCAGGTAGTCAACAAATTCATTAAGTGATAGGCACTTTGGTAGGAAACAGAAATATAATATTGAGTAAAAACATAGCCCCCACATCATTAAAGGAGTTGACAGTTTCGTGCGACATTGACTCCAAGTGGCATCACACAAAAGCAAGCTATGTTTCCAGGTTATGACTCCAAAGTAAGGTTAGCCTGGATCTTGTATATATAACAAAAAAAAAAAAAACAAAACAAAACAGAGAAAATGAAGTTAGTTATCAGGTTTGTTTGGTTTTCTGTATGTTGTATTCATTTGTTTGTTTGTTTGAGACAAGGCTTCTCTGTAGCCAGGACTGGCCTCAAACTTGCAACAATCTTCTTGCCTTGTCTTTTAGGTGATGGAAATACATCCTTCACAGCATACTTTGTTAAAAGACTGTCTGCAATGACAGGAGCAGAGTAATGAGCTGTCACTCATAAAAGCCAATGCTGTTCCACCTTGGCCCCATGTGCTGAGAGTCCAGTCAGCTCAGTACTGGAAAAACTTTATAAAGCTCTCACCACAGCAGGGCTAAGCTGGGTAGCTCCCAAGCAAACCACATGGAGAGTGAGGGTGCCAAGCCTAGCAAGCTCTCATATGACTGCACTCCAGCCAACATCCCACCTTCGCCTCAGGGAAGACCCAAGACAGAACCAAGTGAAGACACTCTTGAATTCTTGTCCAAGAGAAACTGTGGGAAATAATAAATGTTTACTGTTACTTGAAGACACTAAATTTGGATGTGTTGTACCTCTTGGCTAGAGAGAACAGATACAAAGCAAAAATCCATCCATATCTGACTTATGATCATTAACATAAGGAGAAATGTCCATCTATGCTGGCATGTGCCTGAATTTCTAGTATTCCAAGGACCAAAGCAGGCTTGAGATACATAGGGAAACCCTGAAGGAAATGAAGGAAGGGAGGAAGGGAGGGAGGGAGGGAGGAGGGAGGAAAAGAGGGAGGGAAGGGGGAAGGAGGGAAAGAGGGAGGAAGAAGAGAGGGGAGGGAAGAACATATCATTTTTTTAAGAATACTTTAAAATTTTTATGATATTTCTGTTCTAGCTGTGGTTTTTTTCTTTTCTCTTACAAAATCTAAATATTGTGGTCAATGAATTACCTAGAAAATATGTATAATACAATGTTTAATGAAAAAACACAGATGGTAAATTCTAACAGTATGAATTGCTCCAAACCATGAACTTAAGTCTCAGAGGTGGGATTGTACTCAGAAAAAAAAACTCTTGTGCAGAATGCAATAGTTAATTATTGCCACATCACACACTGTGCCCAGAGTTAGAGCTTAAAGCAACACACTCTGTGCAGTGTAGACTGGACACAGGGGCCATGTCTCCCACTCCCTGGGGTAGCCACTGTGTTCTCTGGCATCAGCAGTCAGCTCACAGCTTCACCCAAGCCAAAGAATCCAAGATGGCATGGTTTCATTCACAAGTCAAGCTGCCAAGTCTAAGCCACTGGGATCCCATTGCATCTCCTGTATGGTCTTTCAGTCAAGAGCCTAGTTTCCCTTAAATCAAATACCTGTGGCTTCTTTGTATGGAATCTCAGGGCAGAGGAACAGGTGTGGGTTTCTTAAGGCTTGAGACTACTTACATACTTACACAGTTCTATGTATCCACATTTTATTAGTTCACATTCTAGATCCAGCCGATCTTCGTTGCCAGTATGATCTACACCAACTTGGATCTGATCAGCATGGTGTACTGGACAAGTCACTACATAGACACAACATCTGTGTTTCCAAATATTACCAAGTGAGCATTGTCCTTGCTATTTCAATAAAACAATAATGTAAAACGGCCATTGCCACAAAGCCTCAGAAGTGAGTCTGCTAGCTTTGTGATAACTCAGTCCCTGATTTATACTGCCTGGTCTGGGATATGGAGCTCTTTTGGTTCAATCATGTTGCTTAACTATAGTTCTTACACCAAATTTATCTTTAGGGTATGTGTGATACTTCATAATGTAAAAGGTTTACAGGGTGTAGTCCATCCAGCCACTGTTTGATAGACCCTATGTTGTCTGCAGTATTTATGGATGGTTAACTAGCAGCGTGGATAGAGTGAAAAGGCTAATTTCTGGTAATACATTTCTCAAACAAAACTCTTGTGAACTTATAAGGAAAAACACATAATTTAATTTATTGAAATTTTATGAATTTACTCTTACATACCTTGACCAATCCATAATTATAGGCAAATTCCTGACATTGGTGAATATAAGAGTCAATCAGAAAGATCTGAGCTGACTCTTAAAATATTAGTGCAAACATCTTCGAGACAGGTTAGCTGTTGTAAAACATATAAACTACTAATAGCCCACAGCATGTGGCCTTAGAGTCCCAAAGCACGCTGCACCACAGTTTGCAGTGGCTAAGACATCGAGAGTTGTTGAGATGCCCTGTGTTCCTTCAGACTTCCTAACATTAGCTGTTTACATTTTTGCCTGAGAAGCCTGAGCTTTGGTTTTGGGAGCAAAGCAGCCCATCCAGACAGCACTGAAAACACCAGCACACAGCTTCAGGTCCATTCACTAACTGGACCCATCTTAAGATGACCAACGACCAACCAAGTCCTAGAAAAAGCACTAGAGGCTGGACAGAGAGATCAGCAGTAAAGCACTTCCTGGCCAGCAGGAGGCTCAAGTTTGAACCATGCAGTTGGCCCATCGCCAATCCCAGCTGCCCTGTGGCAAATTAAGAGGTGGAGGCAGGAGAATCTTTAGAAACTTGTGCCAGAAAGCCTGGCACAAGCATCAGAGAACACAGCAGAAGGCAAAGAGCAATGCACAAGATTATCTTCACACCTACACACACACACACACACACACACACACACACACACACACACACA
>CAJQZJ010033200.1:191001-236421 GCA_907164525.1 Lophiomys imhausi | reverse complement strand
ACACACACACACACACACACACAAATTTTTTTTAAAGGAAAAGAAATGAAGCTTTAGGTTTCTTCCTTTTGTTCACTATGAAATGTTAAGAATTAAAAAGATTAATATAAACTGGTCATTAAGTGATTCTGTGTGAGCTGGAGAGATTATGCTGTGGTCATCTCGTGTTGCTCTGGCAGAGGACCCAAGTTTTGTTCCCAGCACCCACATACATACACATGCACACACTCACACACAGACACAAACATAGCTAACCAGCACCCACATACATACACACACACACCCTCACACACAGACACACTCATAGCTAAAATAATTACATATAACTACTCACGAATACTTTTTTAAATTAAAAAAAAATCATTCTGCAATCACAAAAGTGGCCATTAATTGAATGCCTGCCTACGTTACTATCATTCCAGGCAATATATCTGTATTATCAACAAATATTCTTTAAGGATTTTATTACAAAATGTGTTTTATTTACATATGAGGACACTATTTGAGTAACTCACCCACGATCACCCAGGAGGAAAGTGGTAGAGTTGGGATTCCAACCTGTCTGCGTAATGCCAAGTCAAACAACATTTACTATAAGACACTCTCATGCAATCCCAACAAGGGATTCTCTGAAAAGGAAACCAAGTTAATAATGACAGTTGTCTAATTTATTTGTTTGTTTGTTTATTGGTTTTTCGAGACAGGGTTTCTCAGTGTAGCCCTGGCTGTCCTGGAACTCACTCTGTAGACCAGGCTAACCTCAAACTCAGAGATCCACCTGCCTCTGCCTCCCAAGTGCTGGGACTAAAGGCGTGCGCCACCAATGCCTGGCTACCTTTGTCTATTTTAGACTAGCAATGAATTTGAACTTCTAACCTGTTTTATTGGTTTCTTATGCACCTATAAATTGTCTTGTCTTTAGAAATTAAATGTACATCAAACAAAGTTTTCAAGACTTTTATTTGAGTGAGAGAGTGTGTGTATATGCATCTATCTCGTTGTGTGTAGGGGCCCTTGGAAGACAGGCATTAGAGTTAAAAGCCCTAGAGCTGGTGTTACAGGAGAGTGTGAGCCACCTAACACGGCTGTTGGGATCTGAACTCGGGCCCTCTGCAAGAACCTATTAAGTAAATACTCTTAACCACTGAACCATCTCTCCAGCGCCCTCAGACAATTTATAAACAGGTTGTAGAAGTGTTCTCTGTGTACTGTCTCACGGTCATCAGTACTGTCTGATTTATTGCTACAACTATGTAGAACACAAACTATCCTTAGCCCTAGAAGAAGTGATGGTAACTAGACTACTTGATAAACACCCATGATTGTAACAAATACCTCAATAAAAGGAACCCAAAGAACTGATGAATTTGCTGAACCCATAGAGAAAATTGTTTCAAACCTAAAGGTTTATAACCCTTAGCTTCAAATCTTTTATAAGTATTTCTGAGTTCATACTTCAGGTGTTTATCTGCACACCACCTTTTTATCTTTATTTGAGATCTTTTCAATTTTTAGGACTCTTAAATACTTTTACCATTCAGGGAGTCCTAAAATTCTCATCTCAAAGTTAAGTGTTGTAACTTCTTATCAGGCTTACATAAGCCCTTAAATAGTTTCCATTGCAGTTTTATGTACGGTGTTGCCTGAGTCTGAGGAGTGAGCCTATGGGATGAGCTCAGGAGAGACTACACCCAAACTGCTAAAACACGGACAAGGACTAACTCCACCAGGGGCTTTCCCATTCAGAGGTCCCATTTGCCTAAAATGGTTGAGGGAACTATTTCTTGTTGTCCAGGTAATTAATAAACCTAAAGAGTAATTCTCACCAAGCCCAGGGCAGAGCTGGGGCTCAGCTTGAGCTCCTGGGTCATCATCCTTCTGTAGCCCCCTGAAAGTTGTCTCAGGGGAGTCAATTACACCCTAGATTTTGTTTTAGTTTGTCTCAGTTTGCTTCATTCAGTACATTCCAACTCCTCTCTTGATAATAATTGTATTCCCCTGTCTGCCTTCTTTTGGCAATAGCTGACCTGGCTGTGAGCCCAAAACATGGTAAATTACAAATTACTACCAGATGAAGCCACGAGTCTTACAAAGAGCACTTCCTCTAGGCTCAGAACACATGAATCTCAGTGACATCATCAGTGTGATTAAGATGTGTGTGTGTGTGTGTGTGTGTGTGTGTGTGTCTTAGGGGGGTTGTGTATGTATGTGTCCATATGTGTTTATGTGTCCATGTGTGTCTGTGTGTGTGCATGCATGTATGTGTGTTGCCACCCACATACATGTATGTTACTAGATGACAGAGCACTAATGAAATGTCTTATTAATTTTTAAAATCTGAAAATAAAAAATAAATTGTAGCTGGACATGGTGGTGCACACCTTTAATGCCAGCACTCAGGAGGCAGGGGCAGGCAGATCTTTGAGTTCAAGGCCAAACTGGTCGACAAAGTGAGTTCTAGGACAGCCAGGTATACACAGAGAAACACTGTCTGGAAAAACCAAAAAAAGAAAAAGGAAAGAAAGAAAAAAAGAAAGAGAGAGAGAGAAGTTGTAATGGTTCAGGAAAAAGGTATAATAGTGACAAGAAACAGTTATGAAATAAGCTAACTTAAAACTTTATATAGTTCCAAACAATTTTAATTCTAATATTGTAACTGAAACGTCTTAGTCAGGCGGTGGTGACATATGCCTTTAGTACCAGCACGTGGGAGGCAGACAGAGCTGTGAGTTCAAAGCCAGCCTGGGCTACAGAGTGAGTTCCAGGACAGCCAGGGCTACACAGAGAAACCCCCGTCCTGAAAAAAATAAATAAAATAAAAATAAAAAGGGAAATCATACTTCTTTGGAAATAAAAAATAAATAACATTCTTATTTAAATGTTTTATCTTTTCTTTAAAATGTTTTCATTTAATTTTCAATGCTTCTGACTCTACAACATTTGCTATGATTTTTATCAGCACATAATAAGTGTTCATTTTTTAGAAAAACACTGTTATTTTATAGATAAGTTTTAATAATCTGGGTAAGATACATTTTCTATACTCTAGTCAACTAAAAATAGAAAAGAAACAGAAAAGTTACTTGTATTACTATGTCCACAGTAAAAATAATTTTTTAATTATGTGAGTGACTGTTTCTATATTTTATCCAGCTGTCAAACTATCTTTCTCAGCCCCATATGTAAATGTCAGTTTAAAATCTGCCTTTATCCCACATGCTAAAAAAGGTTTTTTTGTTTTTTTTGAAAATCATCTTCTAAATAAGTATAATTCAGGGTGACTGCTCGTGAGATACTGACTGGTTCTGCACACAAGTGGAAAGAGTAGAGAATCTATCAAATTAAAATGGAACATCTGTAAAACGCTGTGCAAGATAATGTTAAAATGCTATGCATCAATATGTGAGTGTTTAAAACCAAGCATATTGTCTTGTGTTTTGTGGATTTGACTTATTCCCAGGCTTCACATCCGTGTTTACATAGGGTTACCCTGCAGCAACGCTCAGAGGCAGACTCCTCCAAGTCCCTTCCCACCAATGTATTTCTACTAAATTCAGCTGTGGTGGCAAGATCTCATCATTTCAGAACTCATGGTTGTTCTGGATGCTGGCATGGAATTCTGTGCAGCCCAACCTGGCCTTCAACTTGAGATCTGCTCACCTGAATGTCTCATGTGCTGCCTTTACACCTGTGCACCGCCTGGCCCCAAACCCTGTGCTTTGACCTTGTAATTCTAACAACTGCTCGAATGTAAGCAGACTTTAAACACAATGCAGCTCCCTGTCCTAAGAAACAGAGACATAAAAGCCATCTAATGGTGGCTGTGTAAGAAAAGAGTCCAAGCCACGTCAGGTACAGGGAAGGCAGCTCTTCACTCTTTCATTGCCCTTGGCTGTGAGTCCTGTCTGCAAGCTCAGCCTAAGGGCACTGTTCTACAGAGGATCAGGCTTGTTAGGAAGTTCCCCCAAGGGAATCTAGAGGGACAACTGGTTTTCCAAGGATCTTGTCTGAGATCACCACTTTCACGATTTCCCTGAGTCTCACCAGGTAAGGCCGGTGTGAATCCAACATGAGATGGGTCATCATTGATGGTTAGGAGGAGGAAGCATGATATTGAGACACTAGAGTTTAGCCTTTCCTTAACAGGGGAGAAAAAAAATCTAGAAATCCTATGCGATCCCTACCCCCTCCTCAGTGGAGCTGTATTTGCAAGGGCAGACTCCGGAAGTCTGTTTCTTGGTAACCTCTGAAAGAGTACCAGGTTATTTCCGCACGTGGTTGTGCTGTGCGTGTACACGAATTGTGTGCAGGTGTGCTCACCCACGCAGACCCTTGCAGCGCACTGCTGTAAACAGGGTGAGCTCTGGCCTCTGGGAGTCTCTGCCTCCTCCAGTCCGACTTAGAGATCACCCTGCGGCACAAGCGTTTTCTGTTTTATGTGGGGGGGGGGGGTCCAGATTCAGCTCCCTATGATTGGTCAGCAAGCATCTTACCTAGTGGGATTTCTCCAGCCCAAGGTTATTTCAGTATCTCATATTGACCATAAGCAAACCCAGATCTGTGCTAAAACCTAAGTACCAGCTTGTCCTAGCTCCTCTTCTAAACAGAAGGCATTATTGGGGCCAGGCACTTATTCTAAAGGGACAAACTTTTACTCAGCTGCACTGCTTGATAGGGCAATGCAGAAAGTATAAAATAAAAACAGAGCAAATTTTTTTTAAAAATCTCTTCTGAAGCCACTGGGAAGCCATTCTCTTCTCCCAGGATTGACAATTTCCTGAGGTAAACTGCAAACTCAGAATGGATGCAGAGTTTCTCAGAAAAACAGTACAAAGATAACCCTTCCTGCAGCCCTTCCATTTTGCAAAGCTTCTCCCCAGATTCTCCCCCACTTTTCTAGCTTTCCCTCTGGCCTGAAACCATTGCCTGGGTAAAGGCCACCCAAAGCTGACAGTGAATGAATTCCAGGCAAATTCCACAGGTTTCCTTCCACTACAGGGCAGCACAGTAAATGGTTAAGCAACGCAGCTTCCACAGGCTCTGAGGGTTTGATGTAGATGACCCCCCAACAAGAAACATCAGTAAGCCGAAGATGGAAGTGAAGGAAACTTCAAAGGGTCACGTCTAGACAACACCTTCCTGTCTCAGAGAATAGCTCTCGACCTCCACTCCTTGCAGACCAGCAAGAAGGAGAACCTGTCAGACTTCATTGACCATAGGTAATGAAACAGGGTAATTTCTTCTGATAATGTCACCAAAGAGGAAATCCTACAGACTAAACCGATTAAGACCTCAAGGGAAATATCATATGAACAAAACTGGTCGAGGGGCTTAGGGAAGGTGGGGGTGTGGGGGAGAAGGGGTTTGGATGGAATTTTTTTTAATTGATTTGGGCTCCTCTTTTATAGCAGAAACCAAATTTGAGGAAAACGCTGAGTTATATAATGTTAGATAAGTTCTATACACTTTCCCCATTAGACAGTTATAAACACTAAATCCGTAGGTCTCCATTCCCATACAATTGAAAAACAACCATTCCCCTTCCAGAAGGAACAGAGCTATTGCATTCAAAAGGACAAAGGTGATTGCACCAATGTGAACATTTTTTTAACTGTATGACATGGTCATCAGGTGAGGCAGGAAAGCATTCCTGTGTCCCTAAGGTGATGGCATATGAATACACAGTGGAAAAGAAGTAAGGAGTTTAATTCTAGTGACCTCACACTGATATGTCTTGCTAAATTTGGGCTTACTGTAATACTGTATTTGCATTTTTACACATTTATTTGTATTTATTTTTAGAAAGGGTTTTCAGCATGAAAACAAATATGTAGTTTTATGTTTCAAATGTTCTTGTTTTCTGCTTTTACCTAACTTTCCTTTTTAATCACCTATTTTAAAAGCTAGAGTATGTGGTCCTTCATAATGACCCCAAGTTAGTGAGTCAATTTATCCCCAAGCAGGGACATCCATGGATGGACCCTGACAGTCTGTGACAATTAACACCTTTGCTAACTTACACCTCATTGACCCTGATCTTTCCAGACACCCCTCCTGGGTTATTTGAGAACAGCTGATCTTTGTTAAGGAAACTACAACCCGAGTCTGTGTTCCTGTTTACTAGGGTGTGTCTCACACCCTAGTAAAACAAAACTTAAAAACAAAAGGGCTTGACTGAGCTTTTGATGGTCCTGACACCCCTGTGGTTTCCTCCTGGCTGCAAGAGTCTTTCTGGCCAGTGGAGCTGCCACAGTCAGGCTCTCCCCTAGGAGACAGCCTGCTTCCATGAACTTTCCTTCAAATTCACAGAGGTCTGTGATAGTCGGGGCTGTTGACTCCTCCTGATGCTTGATCTTGCTGTAGCCATGGAGCCACCCAGCAATCACGTTCTCTGGCCTTCGTGATTCAGCACGCTGCTCTCTTATGAGTGGGTTGTTGAACAATGGGATCCAGTGTTGAGTTGGTAACAATCATCAATTACTTTTTACTAACAAGATTATATGCTTCTATAAAAATGTCTGATTTAAATTCTGAGGAAAAGCAACTTCTACCGGTAAAATTCTGACTTGAAACTGAAAAGCTGTTATTAGTCTTGAAATTATTAACTTATAAGGAATATATTATATTATTTAAGTTATTGCATTTAAGAGGAACACTTTTTTAAAATGTGAAACCTTTGGAAATATTGCTCACAAAAAATCTAGTGTCTATGGTTTTCCAATTATGAAAGTAGGCATTATAAAAAAATTAGAAAATGCCAAAGCATTTAGAGATAATAAAACCTCCCCACTGTGGTTCTCTTGATATGTGTCATCCTATCCTCATTCTCTCTTCTTATATTATCTCGTATACAGGGAGATCTTACTTTACACTGGCATGCTTTTAAGTTATGTCAGAATCCTCTCAATGGAAAAATAATTTTAGTAACTATACAATAATACTCCATTTTAGAAACACACTAGATCTTAATGATTTTCTTGAACACCTTGCTTGATTCAAACAGGTTTCTATTAACAACGATCTACTCTGTTTGCACAAAATTTGAGCACAAGAGCAGAGTTTTTTGTATTGTTTTTGTCTTTTTAAGAAAGCCTCACTGGGTGGAGGTGGCACACACCTTTAATCCCAGAATTGGGAGGCAGTCAGGTGGATCTCTGTTAATTGAAGGCCAGCCTGGTCTTCCAGGACTGCCAAGGCTACACAGAGAAACCCTGTCTCAAAAGCCCCCCATCCCCCCCAAAAAAAAGAAAGTCTCACAATGTAGACTGTGCTGGTCTACATTTGTGCTAGGTAGCCCAAACTCTGCTGGAACTTACCACCCTTCTGCCTAAGCCCCACCAGTGCTGTTGATTACAGGAATAGGCCACCATATTCTGCTACAATCGACTGTTCTATAATGTTTGTTTGGTTTTTCATCTATTTGTTTTTGTTGAGGCCTCGCCTCTCTATTTTAAAAATAATGTTAGCTGAATATGGAGATTCATGCTGGTAATACCAGTGCCTAGGGCGCTGGAAATTGTCATGAATTAAAGGCAAGCTTGACCATAAGAGGGAGACACTGTCTCAAAAACATAATACTCTTTAATCAAAAGTATTTTTAAGTACATAAAACAAACAAAAAAACAAAAAAACCTTTCATGAATTTCTTCCTTGGGCAACTCTATCCCATTATATTTCTTTCCAGTCTTTTTACTTTCAATATATTTGAGGTTACCTTGTATATGCAATTTTGAATCCAGACTTTCTCTTCTCACATATTGGAAGCATATCCATATGGCATAAAACTTTGTATTACCCTGGTAGCGTTTGTGAGTATTAATAACTACCTTGGGTTCCATAGTCTGAAGAAAACATATTTACCTGTCATAATTCCTAGACACTTACACACTTTATGAAGGGCTGTGTCAGCATCTCTGAATGTAAACCTCAGTAAGAAACTTTTCTTTTCCATAAAATGCCCAAAAAGAAATAGGTCATGCTTGGTGCCGGAGAGATCCTCAGCAGCTAAGAACACCTACCAATCTTTGGAGGATATGGATTCATTCCAAGCACCCATCAAGTGACTGATAAATCCAGTAACTTCAATTCCAGGGGATTGGATGTCCCTTTTTGGCCTCCAAGGGCAGCTGCACACACATGGAGAACATATATAAACTCGGGCAGTGTGTGCAGAAGTTCATGCCTGCACAGGCATCAGGCATAGACATTGTGCATATACATACATGCAGGGAAAACAC
Source organism: Lophiomys imhausi (assembly GCA_907164525.1). Lineage (NCBI taxonomy): Eukaryota > Metazoa > Chordata > Mammalia > Rodentia > Muridae > Lophiomys > Lophiomys imhausi. Next base: position 228,184 of record CAJQZJ010033200.1, on the reverse strand, counting down.
ACACATATGCATAAAATAAAATAATCATTTTTAAAATTAAAGAAACCAAATAATCCAATCAAAAATGGAGTACAGAGCTAAACTGAGAATTCACAAAAAAGGAATCTCTAAAGGCCAAGTGACACTTGAAGAAATGCTCAACATCCTTAGTCATCAGGGAAAGGCAACTCAAAATGACTCTGAGATTCCATCTGACACTCATCAGAATGGCTAAGAACAAAAACTCAAGTGATAGAACATGCTGGTGAGGATGTGGAGAAAAGGGAACACTGTTCCATTGCTGCGGGGAGTGAAAACTTGTACAACCACTTTGCAAATCAATCTGGTGGTTTCTTAGAATAATGGGAATAGTTCTATCTCAACACCCAGCCATACCATTCCTGGGTATACATCCAAAAGATTCTTCACCAAACTGCAGGGGGCATCAACTCAAATATTTTCATAGCAGCTTTATTTGTAATAGCTAGACACTGGAAATAACCCAGATGTCCCTCAACCAACAAATGGATAAAAAAACAAAAACAAAAAACCAAAAAAACCCTGTGGTACATTTACACAATGGAATACTACTCAGCTATCAGAAACAAGGAAATCATGCAATTTGCAACCAAATGGATGGAACTAGAAAAGCTCATCCTGAATGAGCTAACCCAGGCCCAGAAAGATACACATGGCATCTATTCACTTATAACTGGATTTTAGCCATATGGTGCAGGATAACTATCCTACAACCGACAGATCCAAAGGAACAGAAACCTAGCATAACTATCCTACCAGAAATTCCACCCAGCAGCAGATCAAAACAGATGCTAAGACATACAACCAAACATTAGGAGGATCTCTGGGAGTCCTGTATAAGAGAGGGAGGAGGAATAGAGAGACCCTGAGGGGACAAGAACACCATCTGATGAACAACCAACGTAAGCCCCTAGAGTCTTACAGAGACAGAAACGCTATCCAAAAAGGAGAAGATAAAAAGCTTATACTAGACCTAGCACCACCCCCCATACATATATAGATGATAGGCAGCTTGGTCTTCATACAGATCCCTTAGGAAGTGAAGTGGGGTGGAGGTCTCTGTCATGGCCTCTGTTGCCTGTTAGTGGGACACCTTACCCTAGCTGGGTGGCCATGTCAGGCCCCAGTGCAAGAGGAAGCTCTTAGACTCATGTGACTGATAAACTGAGGGTCCCCTCACCCTAAGAGGAGAGGAGCAGGGAGAAGAGGGCAGGAGGGTGGGACTGGCAGAGAAGGAGGGAGGGGACTGTGACAGCGATGTAACTTGAATAAATAAATGTTAAAAAATGAGTAAAATTAAAGAAAAACATAAACTAGTATTTCAATTTTATGAGTTTAGACAGTGTGGCCCATAAGCATGATTTCCATAACACAGAGATTATTTAAGATGCAGTTTATTTGAAGGGAAATGAACTCATGTAAATTCCACAGTGTCTTGTTTCCTTTTTGCAATTTCTTCATAATAAAAATATTGAAAGAAACTTTTTTTAAAAAGATGGTTCTAGGGCTTGAGCCCAAGTCTCATCACGCAGCTCAGACTATATGTCGCATCTTCACAAAGTGGTTGATTTGTTACTCTTTTTTTCCAGGATAATCCTTAACTTCATTATCTTGGTGATGGAAGGCAATTTTCACTGCTTTAGTGGTCCATTCACCTCTAGCATATCAGCTGTTTAGAAAGAAGAATCAGGATGTTAGTAAAACAACAGAAAGTATTGACATTGCTTGCCAGCCTACCTTGACCAAAATTACAGTTTACAAATCTTTTATCAAAACCAGAGGTAAAATGTACTTGGAACAGCATCAGTTAAAATGCACCTCTTGCAGTAACTGAGAAATTATTTTTATACACACATAGTACATTTCAGCTACATTACTACCTAGTCTTATAAAATACTGTCATATTTCATGCAACCATTTTTCTGTTTTCTTTCTTCTCTTCTGTAGTTCTCGGGACTGACCCCAGGGCTTCATGCCTGCCACATGGGTACCCCCACCCAAACTGCACCATGGCCCTCATTTTGCTTTTTATCTTAAGACAGAGATTTCCAAAGGTTGCCCAGGGAGGCCTTACCATTGCCACCTCTCCTGCCTCAGCTCCTGGGTAGCTGAATTCTAGGTCTATGGCACAGGACCAGCCTAACACTATTGTCTTTAAAAGATTCCAAATGTGATAAACATCAACCTTCATTTGTGTAACTTTAAGGAAATACTCACTCTATTCTATTTCTAGACTTTTTATTGATTCCTTGTGAGTTTCACATCGTGCACCCCAGTCCTGCTCTTCTTCCTGACCCCTCATATCCACCCTTTGCCCTTGCAACCAGCCTCCCTAAAATAAAACACACACAACAACAAAGAAAACACAAAGCATAGAAAATGTCTCATCGTGGAAGCTGCAGTACATCCCAGGGTGCCCCACAGTATATCCCTCTGTCCACACATCTTCAGTTGCAAATGCTCATCTCAGTGAGTCATCTCGGTCTCTGGCTTCTGTGACACCATCAATACTGGATCCTCATTGGGACTCCTCCCAGTTATCCTGTTGGTGCCCTGTGTCATGGAGATCCTGCAGCTTTGGAACAGCAAGACCCGCCCTTTCACACGTCCCAGACTTTGGCAGATGATATAGATTTTGAGGTGGGCCAATTCAAAGTCCTGAATCTGGGCCTGGGTAGTAGCTGAGCTGACCAGCCTTATCCACACCACCATGGTGAGCTCACCAGCACTGCTCTCCTGCTCTCACACCCTTGAATCAGCTCACTGATTCACTTGAATCAGCTCAGCTGCCTCCAGAGCCAGCTCCACTGTGCTGCCTAGACAAGGTGCGGGGCCTGCTCTCCTGAATGCTGTAGCCAGCGACCAACAGGGAGAGTTCTCCTGCTCTCAACACCCCAGGGCCAGTTCTCCCAACTGCTGTAGGTGTGGGGACATGGGAGTGGGGGAGTGGGGATTGGGGCATCATGACACACAAATGGTGGGCCCAGTTCTGCATTCCCAACCTTGGGCTGGCTGACCTGCACCCCCTTGACCAGGGCCTGCCCCACTGTGCTGCCCAGGAGAGGTACAGAGCCTGCTTTCCCATCACTCTGTACTGTAACAGAATATTTTTATTTAAATCACTTACAGTTATTAGTACTTAACAAATACCTATTAAACACCTATGTCCTGTAGCCTAATACTTAAAACCTAATACCTACTAAGAACACCTAATTAACCCTATTTTAATTTTCTTAAAAGGATATTAATATTTGTAGTGTAGGTCCATGCAGGGTAACTTGGTTTTGCCAATTTGGATACTGCAGTCCCAGCAGGTACTCCCTTTCAAAGCGTAGCATCCATTGGGCCTAACTTTGCCTGTTCGTATGGCCAGTTTATTTCAACCACTAAATTGTGGTCAGTTTATGAGGCCAGTCTATTTTAACCGCTAAACCTGAATCCAGCTTCCTCCATCAGCTGAGACTCATTTCTGTAGTCTATTCGGGCCACATATATTTCATGACCTAGTTTCTCTCCAAGGGTCTCCGAACTCTGCCCACCTTTATGCCAGCCTTATTTGCCATAAAAGGTCTTTCTCTGGCGGACCTGCAGCAAAGAGTCTTTCTCTCTTAGACTGTTTCTCAATTTAGGACCATTGAGGTCTAAAGGCTAGCAGATGCCTTGCTGTGCACTTCTCCAGTGTATGTCTCAACAGTGAGGGCAAAAAGAAGGGAGAGGCCACAGGGAGCTCTCTGTTTTAAATATTGCATCATCTCGCAATTCTTGGTGGTCTCAAGGGCCCACAAGATCTCTCAAGATATCCAGAGGTCCCATGGCTTCTCCTGGTGGTTTCTTAGCCACACCCCTTCAACAGGGTATTTCCTGTTGGCCTCAACTGGGCTTTATCCACCTCAGCAAGTTGAAGGGACACCAAGGTCCTCCTTACGTGCTATCAGATGCTAAGCTGAACTCCATACTAATTCACTAAAGAGGACTAACTTCTACCACATTATTTTTTTTAAATATTACTTTTTCACAAGCCTCTTAGTATTCATATTTGATAATTTAGGATAGTTTAGCACAGGATTATTTTAAACAACCTCTTGTTTTCCAAGGAGAACAGTAGGAAATGCATATTCTGAAGTTAAGGATGCTTCATTTATAATTTAAATTTCTCTTTTACCTTGTGCTGGGGCTAGGACTCAGGCTGCCCACATGTCAGGCCTGTATCCTGCCTCTGAGTTACATTCCCACAATAAAAGTTGAAACTCCATCACCACCATTTCTTTTTAGATTTATCTTACTTTATGTATAGGAGTCTCTAGCTTGCCTGTGTCTATGTACCGTGTGCATGCCTGGTGCCCTTGGAGGTCAGGAACGGGTGCTGGATCCCCTGGATTGGAGTCATGGAGAATAGTGAGTTACCATGTGGATGCTGCTGTTCTTAACCACTGGGCTATCTGTCCAGCTTTCCCCTCCTCCCTTTTAAGGCAGGCAGGCCTCCAGCTCCTGATCCTCCTGTCTCTATCTCCCTCTTGCTAGGAATAGAGACATATGCATGTGCTGCCTCTCCTGTGTATGGCGTGGTGTTCTCTTGTAGAGAACCTAGCTGTAGGGGTTAAATAAATTAGATTTAGAAAATATATAGGAGTTTCTGATACTGTCTCTTAATTCGGGGCCTGAAGAGCATTATCAGCATGAAGTCAGCAAAAACAGGAAAGACTTAATAGACTGAAAAACAAGGTTGAAGTCAGGAAAAACAGGAAAGACTCAATAGACTTGAAGAAACAAAGTATCTGGCCTGACATTGTTTTCAGCTGCTAAGTGGGCAGAGCCCAAATTAAGGTGAAACAGAGTTCCTCCTATTTAAGGACAGTGCATGGAGCCCAAAAAGAAGAAGAGGCCCCTGAGGCTAGAGAGCTCCAAGAGTCCTGCTGAAAAAAGGGCTGGCCATTGATGGCCAGCTCTCTCCCTGAAGCAGAAAGAAGCCGGTGAGCAAAGAAAGCCTGAGCAAGACACCAAAAGGCCAAGGACTGGACCCTGTGGCTCAGCTTTTGCCTGGAGGGGTTTGATCTGTCCGATCAGTGGCCTAGGGGAAACTGTGCCTGGCTTTAAGGACTGAGGCAGAGCAGCTGAGTTCCTGATTCAAAAGAAGTAAGTTGGCCTGCAGACGGCTGGGGTCTCCCACAGAGAAGAAAGCATGAAGCCTTATTTAAGGTGAGACTGCAGTAACCAACTACCCTGACGAACCTGCATCTGAGAGATCCAGAAAAAGGACTGCTAAGTGTGTTAAAGAATCTACAACAAAGACTGTGTTCCTGACGACTGAGGACCTGCCCCAGAGACTGTATCATTCTAAAAGGTTATGAAAGTGGTTGTTATGATTATCAATAGGTTTAGTGGATAGGTTAAAGGGGTTGTAAGAGTTTATAGGATTAATAGTTAAGAAATTGGTGGTGTTTGTTATAAGTGAATTTAGTAATAAATAAATAAGTGTTAAATAATAATTTAAAAGTTTGGTTACACCTAGCCCTCTTAAAGATAGATATAACTGCTGAGTGCGTGGCACACACCTTTAATACCACCATTCAGGAGACAGAGGCAGGCTAATCTCTAAGTTTGAGCCTAACCTGATTTATAGAGTAAGTTCCAAGACAGCTAGGGCTACAGAGAAACCTTGTCTCAAAAAAAAAAAAAAAACCAACAGCAACAAAAGGCAGTCTAAATATTATGCATACACAGTAAGTGCCTTTTTACTCTATTTCCCTTCTCTCAGATCTGTAGAAATCCTTCCCAAAGATGAAGTGCCGACTGAAATGTATGCTGGGTGGTGGGGTACACTGTGTGAAGTTGTGTCTCTGTCCTTCCTCACCTACCTGAGGCATTCTCTGAAAGCCTTTAATGAGAATCTGATGCCCAATTAGCTGGTCAGAAAGTGGAAGGTGGGCTTCCTGAGAGGGAGAGAGGAACTCTGGGAAGAGGGAAAAGGAAGGCCCTTTCGGCAGGAGATAGATAGGACTGTGGACCCGGGAGGTACAGGTCCGTGGGTGGATGGGGATAGGTGGTCATGTTAACTTAGATGAGCTAGTTGAAAGTCTGCCCAGCTAAGGCCTAAACTTTGAAATATTAAAAGGTCTTGATGCCTTTATTTTTAAGCCTAAAGAGCCACCAGTGTCCTACAGCAGCCGGGTGCCTCTAGCAGAAAGCTAGCTGTGAGCCGAAAGAGAAGTTGTGATTATGCTTGGCCCACATTCAGGGTACAGCGATCACTCTAAAATTGCTCCACTGAGCCAGGTGGTGGTGGCACATGCCTTTAATCCAGCACTCCTGGGGGAGGGGGAACAGAGGCCGGCAGATCTCTGTGAGTTTCAGGCCAGCCTGGTCTACAGAGCAAGTACCAGGACAGCCAGGGCTACACAGAGAAACCCTGTTCGAAAAACAAACAAACGAACTAACTAACAAACCAACAAACAAATGAGACTGAAGACATGGCAGATTGCACCTGAGAAATAACAACTGACTTGAATTCTACATGTACACACAGAGAGAGAGGTATACCGACTACACTCATACATGCACCTGCACATGCATGAATGCACATGCATGCACACATTTGAACTGCTTGATTTAAAATGATGCATTGAGACTAGAGAGTCTCCAAGTCTACATGTGTTGGCTGCTCTTCCAAATTGCCTGAACTCAGTTCCTAGCACCCATACAGCAGGGCTCACAACCACCTGAACTCCAGCTCCAAAAGATCTGACCTCCACATGTACCTACACACTTGTTTCCTACACTTACACAGATGCACGTATCCATACACATAAACAGAAAATAAAGCAGAGTATTTTCTATACTTACTGTTCTTGGAGAGGGGAAAGGTATACTTTGAGACAGGGTTTATCCTGAAAAGATCAACAAGTCTCTATTACTGTCCAGAACACCCCTGTACTCTGCAAAGCCTCCACACGACTAGAACATTTTCCTCTGTTCACTTGTCCATTGCCAGCCAATCCCTCTGATCAGCTAGCACACCTTACATGAGCAAATTAGAAATCACTGTCCAAATGCAAGACAGTCATCCACTCTAACTGGGTACCCTAGAACTCACTTTCCATGCTAGAGGAGACCACAGACTGTCCCATTCACCCTCCACATTTAAGATACTTCAAACTCAAAGTCTAAGACAAAGGGAAGCCAACTCTTAGAATGTGGCATATTCACTGTAAGGCCTTTAAATGTGCCTGCCCTGCAGTACAGAGGCCTAGCCAGTGCCGCAACTGGCTTGAAAATATCAGTAACATTCCCAACTCCCAGATTTCATCAGGCTGGAAACTCTGGACTTGAAGTCTTTTTTTTTTTTTTTAAGATTGTATTTTTCTTTATGTGTGTCTGTGGGAATGCATGTCACACACGTGTGTATGTGTGTGTGTTTGAGGAGAGAAAGAGGAGCATCAGAAGCTAGCATTGCTGGTGGTCATGAGCCCCCATTCAGCTGCTTGGAACAGAGCCCAAATCCTCTAGAAGAGCAACAAGTGCTCTTAGCCATCAAACCATCTCTCCAGTCCTGGGTGGGAACCCATTTCCAATCAATTCCAGGACAGATGAACATTCTAAAAATCTTCAGAAAAGTGAGAGCTACCTGTTTATTTTTTAACACAAGTTTCTATGATTTTTGCTATCGAAACAGTATCAGTGCTAGCCCACTTCAAGTTCTATTTCAAAACATTTATTTACTTCAAGTTCTATTTCAAAACATTTATTTCTTAGAAAAAATATAAGCAATGAGGTATCTCTGTCTCAGGGAAATGGAAGCTGCTGAACATGTGGTACAGTCCTGTCGCACAACCACTGGAGACATTGAGGCAGGAGGACTGTGAGTCGCGGGCCAGACTCTACAGTGAGATGCTCTCTCAAAAATAAATAAACAAGAAAAAATACGCAAAACACACAAACAGAAACTTAATATAGAGGAAAAAAACACAGATTCCAAAGCAAATTCTTGAGACTGTTCAGCAGAAGGTTTAGAGTTTAGTCAAAAAAGAACAGAGTTCAAACACTTGAATCAAGGATTCAGCTGCATAAGTAATGTCCCCAAAGTATTTCTGAAACATGGTGGGACAGGAAACTGGTTACCTAGAAATACAAAATGCCTTCCTAAAAAACTGGAAGTGTGCACCAGCTCTATTCTGACCAGCCAGTCCATGTGACGATTTATTTTTTAGACTGTCCTAAACGGTCAGGTTGGTTAGTAGTAGCTAGACATAAATGACAGGTGTACAAACATCTTTGAAAGGCAGTTTTATAAATACAGTAGCTCCCCCTTTATCCAAGGTTTTGCTTCCTCTGGTTATAGTTACAACATAGCTGAAAGTATTAAATGAAACATTCAAGAAATCAGCAGCAATTCGGGGCTGGGAGATAGATCAGCAATAAAGAAGTTAAGAGTGCTTGCTGCACTGTCCCTAGAGGCATTGCAGATGTGGCTGCTGCGTCACATGTGCATCAGTAAGTGACAGAGAGGAGAGAGGCTATGTCTAATTTTAGTCTCCTGACCTATGAACATCTGAATGAATAGTAACCTAACATTCCTGGAAAAAAATCTACCTGGAGACTAACACCACTTCAGCACCAAGGGGCCCAGATAAGGAGCTAGCCTATGATGACCACCAGCCCAGCACCAGGCAAGCACCAGATGGGCTTCCAGAACAGGAAACAAGCCAGAGACTAGAAGAACCCTGCCTGGCCCTGGATATGTGGGTTGTGGGTAAGCCAGCCCAGAATGAGTGAATGTGGGAGAACCAGCCCTGCCTTTTGTCTGCTTTTCAGTGGTGTTGGCAAGGGAGAGATCCCCTCCACTCTCTGATGCCCTTGTCACAGGTAGCAGGTGGGAGAGTTGGCCCTAATGGGGTCATGAGAGCAGAACTTGTCCAGCCCCTTACCTGCTGCAGCACTTGGGGTAGCATGCCCTGTGCCTTACCTGGGCAGCATAGTAGAACTGGCGCTGTATGTGGTGTGGGGGTTGTAGGCTCAGAACCAGGGCTTTGAATTGGCCCACACCAAAATATACCCCATGGAGGAACTACTGAAGTGCATAAAGAGTCTAATTCCACAGACCCAAACCTACAGGATCTCTATGACACAGGACAACAACAGTGTATCTGAGAGGAGTCCCAGTGAGGTTCCAATGTTGACAAAGTAGCAGAAGCCAGAGGCCTCTTACCAGACCAAGGAATCATTATAATTAGTGTTCGCAAGCAAAAAAAGGTGGACAAAAGGGAATATTGTGGGACACACTGAGACACACTACAGCTTCCATAATGAGTTTTTTTTTTTTAATGTTGGGAGAGGTTTCAAAGGTGGAGGGTGGGTCTGAGTGGAGGTAGGAGATGAGAGGGAATGGGGTGCATGATGTGAAATTCACAAAATAATTTTTTTAAAAAAAGAAAAAAAGGAGCTTAAAAAAAAAAGAATGTTTGCTGCTTTTTGTCGGACAGAGTTCTGTTTCTGGCACCCACATAGAAGCCTTTCACAACTACCTGTAACTCCAGCTTCAGAGGGATCCAACACATCTGCCTTCTGCAGGCACCATCAACACACACAGATATCACATACACACACACACACACACACACACACACACACACACACACACACACAGATCACCCCCATACACAGATCACCCCCACACACACAGATCACCCCCCACACACAGATCACCCCCCACACACACACACAGAAATCACCCACACACACAGAGATCACACACACACACACACACACACAGATCACCCCACACACACACAGAGATCACCTCCACACACAGATCACCCCACACACACACACAGAGATCACCCCACACACACACACATCACCCCCACACACACACAGATCACACACACACAGATCACCCACACACACCACAGACCACACACATAGATCATCCACACACAGATCACCCACACACACACACAGATCACCCACACACACACACACACACAGAGATCACACACACACAAAGCACAGAGAGAGAAGATAAAACAAATACATTTTAAAAAAAAAAACACTTCAGGGTCTAGAGAGATGACGGTTCAGTGGTTAAGAGCTCTTACAGAGGTCCTGAGTTCAGTTTCCAGCACTCACATTGGGGCTGGTTACAACCACCCATAGCTTCAGGGGATTGGATGTCCTCTTCTAGCCTCTTTGGGGTTACACTCACATGTTATAAAACACATTTTCTATGGATTATTTGACACTTCCACCAAAGAGGTAATATAGAAGTGCAGGTTAACAGGAGGTGAGGCATGTTTCTCCCTCAGGATCCTGAGCCACAGTTGCTTGTCTTGCTACCCATACCTAGGACCATGTACTTAATCCCATGCAACTCACCTTTGCTTCTGTTGGCTTTTGTTGCATCCTCTAGTAAGGAGAAGCCAAGTGAGTTTGGTCAGTTTCAAGGACTTCCTGGAGCTATTTGAGTTGTCCACCTTCCTGCTTACAGAGCTTCCTTGCAGGATGGGATGTTTCATTCTTGGAGGAAACTTACACAACAGTGTATCATTAAAAAAGAAAGGAAAGGAAGGAAGGGGGGGAGAGATGAAAAGGAAAGGAGTCTATGAAGGTGAGAGGGGAAATTCCTGGGGGGATATGAGGAGGGTGGGAAGGAAGATTCAGATTGGCTGTGATCAAGATACACTGCATAAGGGTATAAACTTGTCATAGAAAAATTAAAAGTATCTTTTTACAAAGAATAAAAGAGAAACTAGTGAGAATACTCAAGGAAAAGGCAGCATTTAAACTGCACCGTAGACATTAAAGGCCAAGTGGAAGAATGAAGAAAGCTGGTTTAACATTTATAAATATTTTGATTGGGTGAAAAATGCCAGTTATCAACAGCAGCAATTAGACAAATATAAAACAAAATTTAAAACTTCAGAATTATAAGAGTTTAAAACAAAACACTCAATCTGTGTTATTTTGATGATTCTGTTGAACCATCCTGGTTTAGGTGACGGAGTCCATACATCTTTCACTCCTTTCCAAACTTTGAAGACCAGCATCAGTTAAATTTCCCACTGTGCTGCTCCTGAGTCCTCCCCCTGAGCTTAAGTCAGCATGAGCCTTGAAGAAATAATTTGTCATATTATAGAGAAGGTGTGTTTGTTGGCAGGTGATGATAGTCTGCTAAAGATGTTCAGTGAGAGATCAGCCAAGTCCTTGTGATACAAGAGATTACACACCACCACAGAAGATTACGCTAAATGTGAGTCTTCCTCCCAGTCTAGGTGATGACTGTCCATCAAGAGGTTACAGTGATAGAGACAGATGTGATCAGAATGATGACTGTTTAGATCGTCCAAGTGGAACTTCCTACAGAAGTTATGAGGGGAATGTTTCTGGGCCAGTGTTTCACATACACAGAGTCCCACTCTCTTCTAATGGAAGCAGTCATTGTGGTAATAACTGTATTTCTTGTGACAGACAGGATGGAAGATAAGGCAGGATGCATCTTTACGCACGTTGTCACAATTACCTTGAAATACAAGAACAAGGAGGAGTCCTTGTATGGAAAAGAGGTACTCTTCACTTGATCCCTACAGCAATGCAAGCCACACAGAACCAAGGTGTGTGACAATGGAGGGAGCCAGTCTGACAGCTGGGGAGGCAGAAGCATATCCTAGAAGTCCATGAAACTTAGGAACAATTCGCCAAATCAACAAAACAGAAACAATTCTGTCATAACTACCTAAGGATAGAAGAAAAAGATGTGTGGACTTCCTAAGTTTTCCAGATAGGTTCCTCTCCTTAGCTTTTATGTTTTGTGAGGCAAAAAAGTAAAGCATGTTTAATTTTGATAGAATTGTTTCAGCAAGGAGAGAGAGAGAGAGAGAGAGAGAGAGAGAGAGAGAGAGAGGAGGAACAGGAGGAAGAGGAAGAGAAGGAGGAATGCCTGTAGTTCAAGCTCAATTTCGGTAATCAAGCTTCAAGGTGGAACAAACAAGATGGAACAGGCAGATAATCCAAGAGATCTCCCTCTGCACAATGTCAAGACCAATATTCTTAAGAGCTGGTTCAAGAAACTCTTTTTAAAAAAAAAAAATCTGTGAACAGTGTTTTACTACAAAAACTCAGGAAGATCTCCAGTGAGTTAATTCTTGGTTTGATGAACCTCACCTGCCCTGAGAGATGTAGTGGCCAGAGTTCAGAAACTAAAGTGATTCCTCCAAAATCACCACACTGCTAAAAACTGAGAAGGATGCACCTCAGAGTCCCCCACCTCTAGGCATGTCCACCTAAGCACTCTACATCCCTATCAACCCTGAGTTGAGGGAAATGGAGAGACTGGACAAATGGTAGGTATGTCAGTCTCTTGTGGTAGCACAGGCCTGACATCCCAGCAGTTAGGAGGATGATCAGAAAGAAGTTCAAGGTTGGGGGCTGGAGAGTTGTCTCAGCAGCTAAGATCACTGGCTGCTCTTCCAGAGGACCCAGCACCCACATGACAGCCTGCAGCTGTCTCTAACTCCAAGATCTGACACCCTCAAACAGACATACACACAGACAAAACACCAATTCACATAAATAAAAATAATTAAAAAAAATTTTCAAGGTCATCTTTGGCTGCACAGGTACTCTGAGCTACTCTTTGTGGTGGTTGGGGAGGGGTTGGTATGTGTGGCAATAAAAAAAACAACAGTAGAAATAAACAGATTGTGTAAATAAATCATACATCAGTGATTACGTTCTATCAAAATAAAATGCAACACCCACGATGCTGACTGAACTTAGCCACCGTGATTATACAGAAGACAAAACACAGTTTCCTCCAGAGTAAAAGACCTCAATTAATTCAATCACATGATTACTCCCCTCTCCTCTGGTATTTTCCATTAGGGAATAAAAGAATAAAGCTATACATTGATCTTCAGAATTATTAGAGATAGCAGATAAATGTAACTGCTGTAATCTTGGTAAGTGCTAAGAAAAAAATTACATTTAAAACTTTACTGTGATTTTTCCAAAACTTTCTAATGTGTGTGTGTGTGTGTGTGTGTGTGTGTGTGTATATGTGTGTGTGTGTGTGTGTGTGTGTGTGTGTGATCTGCTAAGTAGCTTATCCACAGTGTGTTTCTGTGTGAGAAAAAAAAATAAACTCAGCCTTCCATTTTGGGGGACAATTAATTAACCAGACCAACAAATACATTATGATAAAACCTACAAACATTAGCTTCAGTTATCAATTGCCTTGAATTCAAGGGTGCCTTGGTCTCCATACAAAGTTACAAGCCAGCCAGAAACACTTGGTGAGACTCTGCAAAACAAAAAAACAAAAACAAAAACTGCCTCCAACCACTACTCAGATCTCAACAGAAGACCACAGGACTGACTATGACACAAGAGGGCAGATACCTGAGCAGGTGCTTCGGGAAGCTACTGTGTCTCCCTTCCAGTGGGAGGGTCTGAGCCTAAGGTTATCTCCAAGGCCTTTGTAATAATGATCTGTGGCTTGTGGGGACAGGTTTGTTTTGTTTTTTGTTTTTTTTTTTTCATTCACACAAATCACAGCCTTCACAGTGTGTGTGTGTGTGTGTGTGTGTATACACACACACACACACACACACACACACACACACACACACATGAAATCATCAGATAATTTTATTAATTCAAAACCAAGGTATAGATTGAAACATTGTAGAATTGAAAGGATCAACAAGTTTTATCTTTGCGTAGTCTCCCACAGGACAAGCAATTTTCAGAGTACAAGGACCACCCATGTGTTACTCTTGTATCTGGACCACCAGGTACCTTGTAGGTACTCAAACTCAATGAATTGAATTGAAATATATGTATCAATGATTACTGTTCTCAGTAATCATTGATAGTTGTCTAGGGATTCTCCCTCCAACTGATGTAAAGGCCAAAGATGTTTCCAGAGAAAAATGAATCTAGTTATTTACTTTTCTAATCCTAGTCTACAACTAGAGCCATGAATTAATGTGTACAAGAAAAGGCATTAGACCTTAAAGAGGCCTATGGAAAATTGGTATAGAACTCCAGGTTGGCTAAATCAAGTTTGTTATTTTATCCATTAACTAGTCCAAGCAGATTAATTGGAACCAGATGTGTGAAGATTCACAGGATTTGCATTTTACTAACATTGTTTTTTTAAAATCTGTAAGTTACATTTCAACACATCTAAACTAACTGCTTAATGTAAATGGAGATCTTGATAAATAATTTTAAAAGTACACATAGGCAGGGATGTTGAGACCTCTTTCCTTTATAACCAGACCCATTCCACATGAACAATTTTGCAAATTCCAAGCGCCTTCTAGAAATAGTATCAGTCAGCTGCATTGCCACATATACATTTTATTTAGAAATTATGTGCATCAAGCAAAAATTTATTTTCATGAATACACAAATAGAGTTTACACTCTGAGTTAGTATTTAATGGACACCCGTAAGTTGCAGCAGTCTGCTGTCTAGACGAGCAACCTGTTTCCAGCACATGTCCCTGTCTATCAGTAGAACACTGATCTTCAGACACCAGGGTCAAAAGCTTGCTCACTGGCTTCTCCATAACTGAGACCTCATCAGAAATTAACCCTTTAAAGCTTCTCCCTGGTGTAAACAAAACAGGTCAAGGTAACCACAGGAACGCTGTGTTCTAAAAACGCTATGTGGAAACACACTGCCTATATCCACATCCTCCACCCAACTGCAGCCCTTGCAATAACGCACTGCCAGACATCAGACCTAGCAATAAACAATAGATTTGAGTAGGTTTTGAAATGTCACATTAGCTGCGCTTTAAAGTGCTCAAGCCTTTGTGAGTGACCACGAGATAAAAATAAATACCTGATTAGATAGGCTCAGTAGCCTCCGCATTGCGTTCCAAATATGTTAAACATAATCACATTACAATGCCATTGTACTTTATTATTTTGTGAACCAGTTATAACAGGCTTGGAAAAATGTCAAAAATATAAAATTCCTAAGCTTAATGCTTATAATGGATAAATATATAAATATACACTAGTGTTCAATGCAGGTCTAAATAGTCTCTCCCCCATATCACTCTCTCCCTCTTCCTCCCCTCCCTCCTATGTGTGTGTGAATGTGTGTGTGTGCGCGCACGCATGTGTGTGTGAATGTGTGTGTGAGCTCTGTTTAGTTGGGTGACGATTTGATTTAAATTTAATATCGTTGTTTCCAAATATTTCTCTCTCCAGAATCTTTACTACTGTAGAGTTTCAGTGCTGTCTGTCCCCTGTCACATTTAGCTCCAACTGTTGCTGACCTGGGCAAATGTGTTTCTGATGCCTGTCAGCAAGTATGAAAGCATAATTTCATTAAGGTGTATTATATGTGCTCTGGGCCGAGAGAACAGTATAAAATGAAGTTTGGCTAAACTTCAACCGGGCATCAAATAGCACTGGCAAGAATGTTTTTAAACAGATGGTGTAAAATCTTGCTAACACAATAGTGTGTGCTCGACACAGGAGAGCGATCAGGAACAGATGTGTTCCAAATGACCACATACCAAGCAGAAACAATGAACAGGGATCTACATTAAAAACGACACCTTAGCCAGCCAGGAAAGAAAGCGCTGAGCAAATGTGTCCTTGTCAAACACCAAGCTCTATTGATATTTTTTGCAGATTAAAGGTGGCATGCAAATATTTTCACTTTGGCTTCTACTCATACATTAGTACTAAACTTCTATCAAGGTGGCCAAAATTAAGAACACTATTTTAATTCTATTAAAAAGATAATCCGGCAAAGGGAAAATAAGTTCTTGATTTAGTTTAAGGAATTCAGGGCCCTAAGGACTCTGTCTGTCTTTGACGAGGAATGTATTCTCATCAGCCTAGAAGAAACACACACATACCACACCCTCTTTAGAGCTGTACCCGCATGCCTAATCAAGTTACAAGCATTTGCCCTAGTATTGAATGGCTTTATTTAAAAAGTACCGGAGGCCAGCAGCTATGATTGGCAAGGGGACTAAGGCCAAGTAGGCAATGCTCAGGGAAATGCTCCCAGAGGTTGAGCCATCCAGAAGGATGGTCAGGCCACACCCTTAGCAACTATTTCTCCTGAGCCATGTAGGACACAGTTCAGGGATGGGAGAAGTGTGCAGGTGCCTGGAGTAAGTGTATTCCAGGATTCTGCTGCACTCCATAACAGGTCATACATATCTCTCAGTTTCCAGTTTCTTTCAGGACTTGGGCATTTGGAGCCCGCCCACCTAGGAAATCACTTCTGGGACATCCTGTGTTTGCAACATGCCCAGGATAGGAGTCCTGCTGGGGCAGAGACCAAGAGCCTGCAGGCCACCCCCTGGGCATGCTGGGACTGAGTGGTTCCTGGGCTGTCCCAATGAGGCCTCCTATAGAAGAGGATATTGACCCATGCAGTGCAGACTAGAGCAGGGCAAGAGGAGGCCTGCTATGCTGGAGCGGGGGAGTTACCAAGGACATGCAACAATATTTACGACCCCAGGCTGTGAGAAAGTGCATGTCCAGCACTCGATCTACCCCATCCCTTGCCAGTCTGCCACCAGGTGGGGCTCCTTTGCACAGCATAAGTGAACCTTGAAATTGGCATTCAGGACTCTCCAACCTGGCACCTTCCACTGCCAAACCAGATGATAACTCTCACTTCTATTATTCCGGGGCGGGGGCGGGGGGCTCTGTGAGTCATCTCTCAGAGTTTTGGGTTTCTGGGCATCACAGATGTTGGAGACAGGTGACACAGCAAAGAAAGCTGTGTGGCGCTTACTCAACAGCTGCTTATAATGATTTCCACTCACCTGGAATGCGGCTAGTCATTTCAGGAGTTACCTCCGCGTGCAGGGCCACTTAAAGAAACAGAGACAAGAGTGTTTTCAGTGAACCCACCTGCCATCCTGGCCATTTGAAAAACAAACAGATTTTCATAGCTTAATTCAGCCTCACCCCAGTTCAGGATTGAACTAGAGGACTTGTGCTTGCTAGCCAAACCCTCTAGCCCTGAGCCACACCCTTAGCCTCTGATTCAGATTTCATTAAAAGAAGTTTCTTCCAGCCCACTGAATCTTTAAAATTACTGGAGCAGGATGGAAATATTCCAAAGAGAAGGAAGAGGAAAAAGCATTGAAAAGTTTACTACATACTATATTAAAGATATGTCTCTATATTTAAAAATTCAGAAGATATTAATTACTGCCTTTTGACTCTGAAACACAAAAGCAATTGTTAATGCAAAGTGAGTCAGAATATTCGCCGACAATGGTGCAATGTGAGACATCCTTAAAAGTTTTTAAATTACCTTTATTTGTTGTGGGGGAGCATGTGCCCAGCCAGCGTGCACAGGTCATCAGACAATGCACAGATTTACAATTTGAGTCTCCCTTTTCCATTTGGGTTCCAGAGGTGGGACTTAAGTATTTTTATCCACTTAAAGAAGTCACGCTTCTGGGGATGGGACTGGGTTGGAGTCTTTCCTGAAAAGAGAGCTCCTATTTGGCTGAAATTCATGGGATTGACCATTCTTTAAAAGATGGGTTTTGTCATGTTTACAAAGGCCCATGGCAGCTCCTGCTGAGTTTGCAGGTGTTACTGGTGCATGTGAGAAACTCAAGAATATGATGAAGCCTTCCCACCCCCATCCTCGCCCCCACCCCTACCCCCACCCCAGGAGCAGGTAAATTAATCAGGTGGGGACCGGAAGGTATCCTCACCACAGGATGAGAGGTCTCTACCAGCCCTTTCCAAGATATCAGGTTTCCTTGAGAGTCCTGGTGAAGGTGGGCTGGATCTGGGATTTGGAACTCACACAGCAACAACATCACCTGGCTCCCGGTGACCTCAGCTCCACCCTTCACTGTCTACTCTGGACCCCCTTCCTTTATGGGAGCAAAGCATATTATCAGCATCTGATAATATGCACAGCATTTCTGTGTGTGTAGAGTGAGACCACAGAAGCTCATCTGTCCCTGAACACACATTTGTGTCCCTACAATGATGCGCTGTAGTATCCCAGGTGTTCCTACAATAAGACACAGTAGTAACCCCGGGTGTCCCTACAAGTTGTACTGTAGTATCCTCATGTGTCCCTACCATGATACACCATAGTATCTTCAGGTCCAGAGGCTACTCCTCCAGCCGCCTCTCTGGAAGACAAGGCAGGCATCCAGTTCCATTGCACACACTGAAATCTGAAGAGTTCCCTCGTGATAAATGATGAGTGGAACTCAAGTGCCTCAATTATTTGGCCAGATTGCCCACTCCCTTCTTTGCTTGAGCTCTTGCAGAGATTAAAAGAAGAAAAAATTCAACTGTAGTTCCTGAGCAAGAACGTGCCAGAAAAATGGAGGATGTGCAGGAATGAAACAGGTAGAGAAAGGGGTAAGTTTGCTGTTGGCCAGAACTTCTACTGCCCATCACGAGGCTGTACACTGGGTTTCAGAGAGTCAGAAGACTACTAACTCCTGACTCCATGGAACTTTCATCTTGAGTCCCCTGTTCCCCACAGGTGGCAGAGAGGAAGATACTCTTTGCATTGTCAGAGCCAGGCACTGTAAACCAGGTTTTATAACTTCAGGGTCAAAGGGTTGTGGTCTAAAATGAAAGTTCCAGAAGAGGGCTTACCCCCACCCCCCCACCCCACCCTCACACCACTGTCAGTATGGAGATCCACTTATTGCTTAACTCATTCCCCGATGAACCAACTTGGTGAAAGTAAACATTGGCTGTCAGGGAAAGGAGAAAGCCTTTACTGTGTGTTTAAGAACTGACTCCATTTTTCCCTTTCGTGGCTTTTTTTTTGACACCCCAAATCATTCTATGCTTTTGGTCAGGTGTCATTGGAGATGGAATGGAGCATGCTTCACCACCTAATATCAGAACCTCTGTTTATCTAGGGTTATGGAGGCAGACAGAAGTCCCAGGAGGGAAGGGCTAGACCAGTCACAACCAAGTCTCCTGAACTCTGAAGATAATCATGTTACAAGCACATATACTGAGTGTCTGTTTCTGACCTCACCCAAAAGAGCCACATGGCTAAAAGTCTAAAAATGCAGCTTCCATGATAGGTGTCTAGATTTGATTGAGAAGATAGCATTGTTGGGCAAAATAAAATAGCAATGTGTACCAGGGCACTGGTGTGGCATGTGATAACAAGCATGTACTGCCATGCTCACAATATGAAGATGCTTGTCCACATTCACAAACATCCAGGTGCCTGCTTTTTAAATGCATAAGATTAGCCTCAAGATAAACCAAGGAGAAAGGAGTTCAGGAAAGCTGGGGTTCATCTAAAGCTCCAGAGCAGTAGAAGGGGCTCCATGCTCACTGATTGCTCTCTCCTGGAACCTCTGAAGTTCCTGGAGGCACACACTTGCTTCAGAGAGTGGGTCTGGGGGACCCCTAACAGGGCCAAATGCATCACACTGACAGACAGGAATCTAGCCTGATCCTACATGTCGGAATGAGGCTTTCAGGATGCTTCTGCTCACAGGCCTTGCTAGGGAAGCATGGGAGACTTGGAGAGGTGAAATCATCCACCCAGAACCTACTGTGGGGGTGGACAAGTGTTCAAGTATTATGTCTGTTCATATGAGAACTCCTTAGTGGTGTCCTTAGATGGTGATCTTGAAGATAAAACTGAGAACTTAAGGCAGATTACTCAACATCTGACTACAAGTACACCAGCCTCAAACTTCCTGTAAAGTGGACAGCACACCACCCAGCTCCTTAACACCCCACAACATCCCCAAGGAAGGCAAGGAGGGGGAAAAGAGAAGGAATTGGAGAAAAACATTCCCTTGGTTACAAAACCCAAGTCTCTTGTAGTTGAAATCCACACACAAAATTACTTAATTTTTAAAATTATGTTTAGGGTTTAGAGTTTTTCTGCAGTCATTCATGGCAAATGCATCATTTTACACAAGATCTGTTAGGATACGGAATGGCAGAGCACAGAGAGCAGAGAGAGGTGTGGACCAAAGTTGTGGGCGACTTTCTGGGCTCTCCCACTAGAGGAGCAAGTTCCCTTAACAAACTTTATCAAATTCCGGGAATCAGAGGCTATCACAGTACCCTGCACACCCACTCCGGGCTACAGAAACTCCTTTGGCGCCAGGACTGTTGCTTTCAGACCTAATGTGGCTTTCTTGCCACCCTGGCTGAGGTTTAATTCCAATTATGGAACCGCGAGGAATGGACTCCGGCTGGTTGGGAGTATGGGTGTGTGTGGGGGCGGGGGGCACCTACGGAATTGAGTCTCCACCCTAGGTGGCGATTATTGCTTGGATTTTTTTTTCTCATTTTCCCGCTGCACCGGCAAGATTCTATAGAAACGATAGTCAACTTTCCGTAGTTCCTGCTTTATTGGTCATGACAAAAGGCACAGAACACCTGCGGCTCCAAACCACAGGAGTGCTTAGGGCGACCTTGTTGGGGTTGGTAATGGGCATAAATGTAGTTGCGTAAGTTCCTTTAGCCCAAGTGTCTTCCAGGCCGCCCCCTCTACTAATTCCAGGTCCCTCATGGTGCCCAAGTTCTTTTCTCGCTTCATTTCACTGTCCATTTCATGGGCCAGGCTTCCTGGATCCTCTGCCAAGAACTAGTTCACCCGTGCAGAACCCGGGTCTCCCTTCGTGGACCTCCAGAGTTTGTCTTCATTGAGACGTGGAGGTTTCCCGCAGGGCCAAAGGGAGGAGCACCGCTCTGCACACCAGAGTGTCCCGAGTGTCCTGCGTGCAGTCTTGAAAGAAAGTCCCTCACCCCGCCCCCATCTCACCCTCCTCCCCCCTCACCCCTTCCCACCCAGGGCTCAGTCACAGTCAGGGGTAGATCCCAGACCCTGATATTCATCATCTTGGTAGCTTTTACTTTCGAGAATAATCACACCTCTGCTTTTTCCCTCCCCCAGATGCTGTGGGTGTCCAAGTCTGAAAGGGACTGGACCCAGAGAGTCCCTAAGTGAGCAGGTTTCAGGCTCTGTGCTACTGAATGGGGTACACGGGTTCCCAGCCACATGATTTTAGCAAGAAGTACCTCCCTGACGCTCACTCTTCAGTTACTTTCAAGACAATAGAGGAGGAGGTGGCCAACAATCCAAAGACACCCACCAACAACCAAGCTCCACTCATGCAGTTCCAGGGTAATCATAGCGGAGCGTTCACTTCAGGGACTTTGGCAGTTCCTTCTTAGGACCCAAAGTCACACTTTCACCTCAGTGGACAGTCCTTGAGCCGACTTGCGCCGCCCTGGAGCAGTACTGGGAAGTTGTCTGGGGCTGGAGAAGCGCTGCGCGCCAAGCTAGACCTTGACCAAACAGGCCACTGTAGCTGCTTTGCCGAGGCTTTTCCCCGGGTCCCAGCTGTGTCTTTGTAGATCTGACCCAGGCGAGCCTCTGCCAGACCTCTGGAGGACCACAGCCCCAGAGGTGGGGACTTTGGAAGCTGAGAGCTAGTGAATGGATGGTTTGCCTTCCGCTCAAGCTCCAGGATAAGATTATTCTAACGTGTAGTTAGCGCAAGGAGCTCAGATGCGCTGAGTTCTACGGTTGAATTGGTGGGGACTTTCACTACTTAAAGTAATAATGTTCTAATTCGGATCTATTGCTTTTAATATCGAACTCCAGAGACCTGTCTACTCAGCCCTTTTCCACCCCACAAATGCAGAATGCTCACAAACGGCTCCTGTCGTGCGAGCCGGGTGTGAAAATATCAGTTTTGTGCTTTTGATAGGAATCGCCGCCGCCGAGGAGGAGGGTTATTAGAAAATCGCAAATTTCGCAGCTGCCCCCTGTCCAAATTAGGCAGATCTTTGCCCAGGTCGAAGCTCTCTGGGTGCCGCGTAGGCTGGGTTCTTTCTTTGTCCTGGACCAAGGCCTGGCCGCACCCCCGGGTTTTACAGGACACACTTGGTGCCTCCGAACTTTCCTGCCAGCCGCACAGCCCCGACTAGACAGACGTCTTCGGAATTTCTCTCTAGTTCTCCTACTCCATTCATTCCTTGGACGGAGCTAGGGATCGAGCGAGGGTGTTGGCAGACCCCCTAGGTGGGCCTTCCTTTCTGATTTTCATTTGATGAGCGGTGGCTTCTAGAAATTTCAGTCCAATAGGAAGGTACCACAAGGCATGGCCGATTTATTTTCCCACCTACAAACAAGATAATTTTTTTTCACTGTGTTTCGCTCAAAACTGGTCTCAATTGGAATGGGGGGACTCCCATTATGATTTTTTTTTTTTAAAGAAAAGTGTGTTGTAAATTTTAAGTCAAACACTTAACGTTTCGGAAAGAGCGGACGGTGAACTTTTTCTTTGCCTGATCCGAGAAACAGCTAGCTCTAATTTGCCCGCCGGCAAGCAGAAGCTAAACATTTTTAGGCAAGCTGCACTGGAGGTCAGGAGGTCATTAGGCCTAAGAACCCGCGGGAAGCTCAGCCTTGACCTTACAAGTGAAAAACCTTAGCTTTCCGCTCCGCCCACCTCCACCCCAAACCCCAAGCAAAAGCCTTAGTCCGCAAGACAGGGAATGCACTTACCAAGTGGTAGCCCCGGGAGCGCGGTGGACATAAGCAATTACGACGCCGTTGAGGTCGTAGTCCCGCCGGGCGCCGGGAGCAGGGCGGACGCCAGCCTTTTAGACTCCAGTCTGACGTCCTCCTTCTTCTCTAAGCCCGGAAGCCTCTAAAAACGAATCATTTCCTCCACTTATGCAGAGATAGGACCTCTTAGATCAAGATTAGTGTGTTGAAAACCTGATTGAGAGCCGCCTGATTAGGCGAGGGTGGGTGGAAAAGCGGCGTACACGCCGGCGCCCCCTCTCTTCTTCCCCCCAAACAGCTCTAGAGCTCTGGGATCTCCAGATGACCCGCGCAGACCATTCTCGCGAGGAGGCAAAGGGGGACTACAGATTCTCCTCGCAAACCTTAGCACAAAGGACTGTAAGTAAATTTCCAAAGTAGACTCTAGTTTTAAATCCTCTTTCACCGGATTGGTCCTATGCGAGGCCTGCTGAAGCCAGTCTCTCTCTCATTTTTTTTTTGGGGGGGGAGGGTGATCTCCGAGCAGTATCTTATGGAAAATGCATTATTATGTGGATTCCCTCACCCAATACTGAGTTTTGCTTTTGACGAAAAACAAAACAAACAACAACAACAAAAAAACACTGTAGCTTTTTGGGCAGTGGGTCCAAACCTCAATACTTCTATGCGCGACCAAAATACAGGCTGCTCTAAATTTCCTGTCCTTCTTATTTCATGTTAAATTTAATGGAGATTTTCTGATAGGTACCGGCCGGAGACTGCTACTAATATCAACGTATGTACAAGGAGAGCTGAGACAGTGTATGTTCAAAAGTCCCCTGTGTTTGAGGAAAGGGGCAATCAAAGAAAACCCAAACTCTCAATCCAGGCTCATTTCATCCGCAGAAAAGTGTGTTCCCCCTCCGCTAGCCGCTGCAGGCGGGTCTGGGCAAAGTCATTCTTACCTTTCCACACAAATAAGACAAACAAGGGAGTAAGATTGCGCGTCCTTGTGTTTTGCTGTTTTGTCTCCAGATGACCCGCGCAGACCTATATTTATATTTATGTCTAATTGAAGTAACAAACCATGGTTTTCTTACAAGACTTGAAAAAAAATAAAGACCCCAAGATGTCTTTATATCATTTAAGTTCCAAACGTTTGTCTTTTGTTTATCTAAAAGGACAAATAGGAAATAAAAATCATTTTAAAAATAACTTCTTACAACATTTATCTTTCATAAATGAAGTGAGACCTTATGAAGAAATAAAAAAACAACCAAGCATGAAAGCCAACAAACAAAACACCTCCACACTTTCCAATCAGATCAAAATTACCCCTATCCCCAGCTCACACCCAGGAGCGCACACACTAGCTAGCATGGGAATGCGCAGCGTCTATCTGTGGCATAGACTTTGGCTAGAATTAAATAAAAGCAACATTCATGAGTAACATACTTTTCGGCTTTCTTGTATTCTTGATTTCATATCTAGTCGCAAATCAAATCTAGTCGCTCGGATGCCCCTTCTTTATCTTAGCGGGAAAACTTTGCAAATGGAGCTAGAACCGCTGATGCGCATTTCGGGAGAATTAAGACCCCGGGATTTCAGGAGACCTCCGCTTCCCCTCCCGCGCGCGGCTGAAAGAGATGTAACCCGAATCTTTGTTTAGGTTTTGGCTGGGGAGCGAGAATTTAAAGACAAGTCAGATGCAGAAAGAAGATTCTTTAAAAAAAAAAAAAAATTAAGTTAACGGGCCATCCACATTCCCCCACCTTTAACACTGAACTTGGAGTAAGCTGTCTGCTGCAGATAAAGATCTTAACTTGTAAAGAAGGCGGGTTTTTCCTCAAGGAGGTGAGGCTGACCCTCTAGGAAAAGACTCCCCCCACCCACCCCCTCCTCTTCGCGAGGTTCCACCCTCTGGAAAATACAACTTTCCCTCTTTTCCTGGAGGGACAGGCCTCAGAGGAACTGAGAGAGCTGTCCTCAGAACACTGGGTCAGAGAGTGGCTTCTGTCACTGCCGCCTCTTCGGACCCGGAAGAGTCCTTGTGGCAACGCTGTCCTGCCCGTCAGCTTTCCTTGGCGCGCTGGGGCGGAGGAGGGGGCACTGCAGACGCCCACAGCCTCTGACCCTCTGGAGCTGGTATGTGACAAACAGCGCCTGCGGGGCCATGTATTGGAAGAGCGATCAGATGTTTGTGTGTCAACTGGAAGGGAAGGACGTGCTGGAGCTAGCGGTTCCCCGCGAGAAGGTGAGCGAGCCGACGCCCGGCCGGATCCGTTGAATAGCACGTTCCTTGAGAAAAGATAGTAGTCAGGCTCCGAAACCAGGTTAGGAAACTACCTGTCACTGCCTCGTCTCCAGACCCGACAATTTTTTTTTTATTACGTAGTACAGTTAGGTAGCAATCAATGCGTCTCCTCCTCACGGGCTCACTTAACCTGAGGCATGGACACTCTAATCTGGGAGACGAAGCCTGGAGCCTAAGGCGCTCACCGGGCCATGTGAGTCCTGCTTTCATTCCACTTAACTTGGCGGTTTGGGACAGGGGCCACGGGTCTAGGTGGTTGTCGCCTGGCGCCAGATCCACCGTGCTCCACTGAGCCCTGGGTCTTGCAGCGGGACCAAGCGCGCACGGGGCTTGAGGACCCGGGTCCTCCAGAACCTGCCCGCTCGTAGAAATGGCCGGAACAACAGTCTCATTGGAACCACCGAAGGGGCAAACGTCGCAGCACCAAGGAGCCTAACGGGAAACCCGGGCGAGCTACCGGCTCGGTCCCGAGGCAAGACCCGTGGGTGCTCGCTTTTTAAGGTGGAACCGGATTCCGGGATCGTTCCCGGGCGTCGGCAGGGCGCGGGCGGGCCCTGCTGGCTCCACGCTCGCCGGACGGTCGAGGGTGGTTTCTGTCCGGGTGCTGTGTGTGTCCGCTAGGACGCGGCCCGGAGCAGCTGCGCTGGGGAGACCCACCTCACCTGCCTCACCTGGGGCTTTCGGAGGACAGAGGAAAAGCAGAAAGGGTGACGGAAACGCGAGAGGTGTGGGCCGCTGGAATCCGCGCGGACCCAGCAGCCCCAAACTAGATTTCTCAGAGGGATTCCGTTCGTTTGTTGAACAAAACTGAAAGTGCAGCCAGGGCTTGGGGACACTTGAGCAACGCGCCTGTGTGCTCTAAAACATTCTGACCCGCGTGGTGTGAGATTTTTCTTTTTAATGGGACAAATTAAATTCAGCTGGATATTTCCATTATTCGACCCGCTTTTTGCACTGGTTAAAAATAATCCTTTAGTAGCTAAAATGTTGACTTACTGAGCGCTAAGTGGCAATTCACACCTTAAAGAAACCAGTGTAAATCGCTTACGGTTCTAATTGCTTCAAGTTTACCAAAGAGCTGCTGGCTCCGTTTAATCTGAAGCATTTTCATTCAAATTGTCGGAACAAACACCAGGCTTCTTAAATCCCACTGTAATTAGCTTTCAAGTATCCGATTAAACCTCTTCACCTTTCGGGCTATCCTATTCAAAAAGCCCCCCCCCACCTTTAAAAATCTATGTGTGTCTTGCTCTTTTAATTGAGGTTATTAAAGAAATCAAGTTTCTCTCCCCACCCCACCCCCAGTCGTCTTTTCTTCTCTCTCACTCCACCTCCCCCCGCCCCGCGCCCCCTTTAGCCGGGTGTTCCCCGCTCTCCCGGGTGATTGACGTCTAGAAAGCAATCGCTTTGTGCGCGGAGGCCGGTTATTAGCTGGGTACCCTCGGTGGGGGGCGGGGAACCGGCGCGCCGGGGTGGGCGCGGGGCTCGAGCCCCCGCAGCCCCGCAGTCCTCCAGTCGCCCGCTGGCGGCGGCGGCGGCCCAGGGAGGCTGCGCGCTGGCCGGCCAGCTGCGCCCGGGCTCAGGTGCCCGCGGCTGCACGCGCCGCCCTCGTGTGCGGCCTTCAAGAGCGCGGCGGGGCCCAGGCTGCCCGGCGCCAGTGCGTGCACGCCGCGGGCTCCTGACTCGCGTCTCCCGCCTTCCCCGCTCTCGCGGAGCAGTGCCCCGGGCTCATGTCGGAGGAGTGCGGGCGGCCTGCAGCCCTGGCGGCCGGGAGGACCCGCAAAGGCGCCGGGGAAGAAGGACTGGTGAGTGGGGGGCGCGGCCCGCGGAGGACCCCCCAGCTCCCTGGGCGGGGCGGGGCTCCCGGGGTCCCGCGGGTCTAGGAGTCCCAGGGAGAGGGTGGGGGAGGCTGGGGAAGGGGACAGTCCTTCAGGTGCCCCCGTGGGAAGGTGGGACGGGAAAGGGAGGAGGGGTCTTGTGGCCAGTGCTCGGCTGTTCCTGCAGGTGAACCCTGAGGGAGCCGGGGACGAGGACTCCTGCTCCTCCTCGGCCCCGCTTTCCCCGTCGTCCTCGCCCCAGTCCATGGCCTCGGGCTCCGTCTGCCCGCCAGGCAAGTGTGTGTGCAGCAGCTGCGGCCTGGAGATTGTGGACAAATACCTCCTCAAGGTAGGATGGGGGTGCCCACGCGAGCCCCGACGGGAGTCAGCGTGAGGCTTGGGGGAAAGTGCCCCATACCGTGTCAACCGAGGTTCTGTAGACTCTCTGAGCAAATTAGACCACTCTACGACCCACAGAGAGGAGGAGAAAGTATGATAAGGAGCTGTTGGAGTTTGCTTAAGAAACGGTATGGGGACACAGTCTGCAGTATAAATAAATGAGGGTTCGGAAGGGCCTGGGGAAATGCCACCCATCCTGCCGCCAACCCCCTGGCCTTTTGTTTGTTTTCCAAGCCTACACCTTAACGTAAATCCTTCATTCTCAAACTGGTTCCCTTTCTCTAATACACCCGTGCTGCTGCTATCTACATAGAATAATCCCAGGTCAGTATGTCCTTGCCCTTCTGTGACTAAAAACTCTACAGAGTGCCTTAGAAGATATATTTTATTCTGTACTATTGTCATCTCGGCCTTGCATTCCCAAAGCCAAAGTTTATATAAGGCTTTAGAAGCCATTTAGGTACCTCCTAAGCACAATGGTTATGTCCTGCCAGGGCTGTGGGGGGAAAACCAATCTAAATAGATGTAAAGTTAGGCGAACATGTATGAGCCTCGGTTGAAGTCTTTCCCTTGATGGTTTGAGAGATGACTGTGTGTCTTAACTTAGTTTAACTTTTCTCTTGAAATATTGTGGGCTGGGGCGGAGGATTTTGGAGTTGAGATTCTGGCAGGCTACAGTTACCTATGACATTGCAAGCAGGATGTTGGTCCCATGTGTCTTAATCTGAACACATCATGTTTCCAACTTCAATAGCTTTTAAAAACCACTATGTAAAGTAATGTTTTCTTATATACCAAATTAGTTGCAAACCAGTTCACTTTCTGTCCCCCTCACCAAGCTCCAGTTTTCAGAAGGATTAATTACAGAGAATAAAAGTTCACAAAGTGAATTAGTGGGTTTCTATAAATTAGTGTCAACATTCAGAAGCTGCTTTCTGGACGGGATGGAAATATTACTCTTTGGGGCCCAGATAAAGCACCAAAGAGGCTTGAGTGAAAACATTTTCAATATTGCTGGTAGATTTTTGAAGCTGGCGAAATAACCTGGCTTTCTCTTTAAATCTCCATCCTTAAAATCCCATTTCCAGTTTTGAGTTTCCACTTAGAGAACTGAGTATCACGAAACCATCCACTGAGTCAAAATGTCAACTTCTTGTTTTGAACAAGGTCCTCAGTAACTATCAGAATCTTGAGCAGTGTTTCTGAAACAGACTTAAAATGTTCACACTTCACAGAAAAGATGTAGAAAATAGTTACATGGTAAAGTTTATCATCTGAATTCTCCCACAGATTCTAGCATTCATCTTGTATAATTTTGCACATGGCTTATGCTTGTCTCCATATATATATATATATATACTTAGATGCTATATATATATATATATATATATATACACACACACACACATTTGGTGGTTCTGCAAAAATTTTCTTTCATAATTGGACAGGGGTCTCCCTACGAAAGTTTTCTACATACAGTCATATTCTACTGGGGTTTATAAGTTAAATTTTGATAGTGTAGAATCATTTAGAAACTAAATATTCAGCATCTATACCTCCAGTTAAAGTACTAATTCCTTACTCTTTAAGTTTGAATCTAAGCTTTTCACTGGTAAAAAGTATTTTGACCCAACATAGATGTAGCTTTTGAGGCTATGGTAAAACACCATCCTGGGTCACAGAGAGTCAGAAAGAAGGGTCAGTTGGAGGGAGTTACCTGCAGCTGTTACCTGGTTTACAGTCCTGTCCTGTCCTAGCCTGGTCTGCAGCCATCCTGGATTAGTACTAGAACAGGGAAGGCTTCCAGAACCCTTTCCAGGACCTCTCTTGCCTTCCTTCACTCCTTGGCAAGGACAGGGAATGTTAAGAAACTTTCTTTTGTTTTTCAAAAGAAACTTTGAGGAAAGGTGTCATCAAGCCAGGCAGGAGGTCTGGATTTTGTAGAGAATTAGAGAGAGGTTCCAGATCTGTTTTAAAGCCTGGCCTTAGAAAACAAAACAAAAGCCTGGGTGTGATTGAAGTAAGACCCCAAGGAACGGAAATGCAGGACACTTGGACTTTCTGTATTAATTCGGTATGATTTAGGGGAAAATATGAGGAAAGTACATCTCTACTTCCAAAAAGTATTATTCTTGGTTAATATTTTTATTCCATTTTAATCCAATTAACTATTTCTTAATGTAGTGAATATATAGTTCTTTTGAAGAAAGACCCAGAGTTCAAACATAAATTTTCATCAGAAATTAAACATTGATTTGGGAAGAGGCTCATAACTTGTTACAAAAACCCATCATTTCCCTCAAAGTATCTTTTGTATCTCCCTCCTATCAGTAAAATACCCTGACTGGTAGCTAAAAAGCACAAACCTCTTCAGCCCCTGTCTGCTGATCAGCACAGTTCAGGAGCAGCCCTGCAGGCCAGCACAGCCCAATACGATTCTCCATTTGGTGGCTGAAGTTCAGTGCTTAGGGGGCGGCATCAGATTCAGGAAACATCAATGGCCATTTGTTTCCCAGATGACATTCCTTATTCCTCTGTCAAAGTCCAGAGTGCCCTGTTTATCAAATACCGTCCTGTCTCACTACTTGAAACAAACATTTTCTGGGTGCATTTAAAACCACCTATAATCGAGTATCTTTCTCAGGAGCTAGATCATTCGATAGGCTACCAACACCCTCTCCTTGGTACTTTGTTTTCTGTACCTGTGTGTGTTAGAGGAGGTAGGGAGAACACAGCATCATTCAGCTCTACCTTAGCAATCTTTGGTGTGTAAGGGAAGTGTGTTGCTTGCTCTATTAGGGTGAGTATTATTACAAAGCTATTTTCTGTCTCTGTTGTTCTTACTGATGGGCACACAGTTTGTAGCTGCTTCGACCAAAATGTAGGTTGAAAAGTTTTGTATCTTGACTGCCATAACTTCCAGGTTTCATTGCAGAAAAGATTAGATAAAGCAAGGAAAAAATAGAACCTGTATATATGACTCTAGAATAAATGTTTCCTTTTGAGGTCTTCTCAGAGAAAAATGGAGAGAGAGAGAATGAATATGTAAGAAAATCTGAAACCTTCAAAAGAATAAAAAAACAAAATGTGGGCTATAGGAAGTCTGGTTTCCTGTTGGAGTCTAGAAGAGGACATGGCCAGGTGCATGTTCATGTCCATGTTTGGGTGGGAGCGTCCAGACCTGTGCTGTGGCGTGTGTCACGGGCTGGTGTCTCTCTTGCCTCCCACACAGACCTCAATGACTGCCCTGAGGGTGCTCACTCTCATTGTCTCTTGCAGGTGAACGACTTGTGCTGGCATGTTCGCTGTCTCTCCTGCAGCGTCTGCAGAACATCCCTGGGAAGACACACGAGCTGTTACATTAAAGATAAAGACATTTTCTGTAAACTTGATTACTTCAGGTATATTGTCAAGTTTTCATTCTAATAAACACCCCAAGAAGTTATTTTAAAAGACCTTTGAAACAGGACTTTTTGCATACAGTTTGATTACTCAAGGCCAATTATTATGGTGTATTTCAAAATTTTTTTTTTTTTGAGAATGGGTCTTGCTATGTAGCCTAGGCTGGCCTTAAACTCACGATCTTCCTGTGTCACCCTCTCAAGTGCTGAGATTACAGGCTTCAAGAACCATGATCAACTTCTTAATTTTGGGAGGGAGGGTAATAATTTGTATGAAAACTAAACTAGTGTTAGTCTGCTTCCTTTAGAAATTGGCTAAATAAAACTTCATTTTGGATTGTGTTCCCATTCTAGAGGATGAGAGTTTGGGGTATTCAAACACAGACTTGGGGTTTTCAATAAAGGGTGAGATACGATGATAGCAGTGCCCCATGTTTGACGTCAGTGGTGAAGTGGGGTAAAGTCATTGTGCGGGAGTGGTCACTGGTGACAAACTTCTTTGGTTACTATAATCAGCTGCACTAGTGTTTGAAGAACAAATTATCCTGAATTATTCTGCCAGAGATCCTGTCTTCATCTTTTGATCTGTCCTTGGACTTTCGTTTGTGGAACTATATTTGTACCAGATATTAAGTGTGGCGTGTTCTCTCTGGTACCTCCCCATGGCTGTTTGTTAGTTGTCTTCCAGAATGTACTTCTTTGTGGGAAGTTGTCTAAATTTTTTTTTGTGAGCATTACTTTAAACGTGATCATATCCTGTCTTTATTTATATTCCAAAATGAGAAAAAGTTCATTGTAAAATTCTGTCTAGTAAAATTAATAACACTAATTACAGCATCGTTGTGGTTTCCAAAAAATTATTTCAGAGAGTTCAGTGATTGACATTGAATAAAATTCATATGTAGGTGAGAATATGTCATCATAATATTTGGAGTCTATCTTGTAAAATCAAGTGATTTTTTAAAAATTACCAAAAATGTTCATTTCTCACCGGTTATTTTCCATTTTATTAGCATTAGTAGCAGTTGGTTCCTCTTCAACTTACAGTGTGTTAATTTTACATTTTTATGGTAAATAAACATCCTATGAAAATTTTTATTTAAAAAATTTCATTAAAAATCTGTTTCTTTAGGATTTTTTTTTTGTTTGTGTGTTCTAAAGTTCATTTTTAGAATCCAGTGCTCCAATTAAATTGGGAATACTTTTAAAGATGGGTTCCTGGGTAGACACAGGCAGATGTGTTACCTCTTCCACCAGTGACTGTGAGGAAGACAGAACAGGATTCTAAGACTGGGAGAGAAAAATGCCCTTGGCCCTTAGTATCTTGCTAAGAATGCCCACAGATGTTTCTGGAAGTTTTATATGCTATTTCTACCCTCCTGTGCCTGGCAATGTGGCCATTTGTCCTGGTTGGTGTACTTCTGCATTTTCCAACTCACCCCACAGGGGGAAGAATATAGATTCTGTACATTCTCTAATTATTTTAAACGTTGACACTATTTAGTCCCTCTAGTCTTCTCACCTTGGTTTTTGTGTTTTCTTTCTTTCACTGGGGACTAGACCTGGTGTGTTTTAAGTAAACACTCCACCATCTAGATTTTGGTCAGCCAGTGTTTCTAGGTTGAGTTAGCATATTTTTGCCCCTTTGAGGTTTTCAGCCTGGAGTGTGTGTGTGAATATGCATGTGTATCTGGAATCTCTAGATAACCTATACATGCCTTAATATTTGACACAATAAAAGGGCGGTTGAAACTCCAATTTATTTTAAAAGAAAATCTGAAAAAACTTTTGAAGAGGTTTTGTTTTTAAAACAGATTTTAACTGGGATCCCATCTCAACTGCTTCCCATACTGACATTAAGAAGAAAAAATAATTCTTGTTTCACTTTCAAATGCTTAACTACTTACATAATTTCAACGGAGCATGATGATTCGCTAGTTTAAGGCTTGCCTGATAAGTAGCTCACCATGCTTCCTCCCTGTTGTCCAGACGGTACGGGACACGCTGCTCTCGCTGTGGGAGGCACATCCACTCCACTGACTGGGTCCGCAGAGCCAAGGGCAACGTGTATCACTTGGCCTGCTTTGCCTGCTTTTCCTGCAAGAGGCAACTGTCGACTGGAGAGGAGTTTGCCTTGGTGGAGGAGAAAGTCCTCTGCCGGGTGCATTTCGACTGCATGCTGGATAATCTGAAAAGAGAAGTGGAGAACGGTAAGTAGGTGCAAAAAACCTTTAAGTGTTTCGGGGTGGCGAATGAAGAGACAAAAATTGATTCCACCCCAGGGTCATTCCAAAGCATTATTTTACTTAAGGAATGATGGTTATAAAGTTAACACGGAGCCACTAAAGGACTCCATCTGTTGACTTGCAGCCAAGGGGTGGCCTCTATGT
Source organism: Lophiomys imhausi (assembly GCA_907164525.1). Lineage (NCBI taxonomy): Eukaryota > Metazoa > Chordata > Mammalia > Rodentia > Muridae > Lophiomys > Lophiomys imhausi. The sequence goes on along the minus strand of CAJQZJ010033200.1, from coordinate 195,339 downwards.
TAGTTCCACACTACACTCTGAGGCAACAGCCTGGAGTTTGGGTTCAGCCTTTATTTTCTGTGCATTTCCCTTCTCAAGATGGGTCTTAGGTGTATGCACATAATATAGTACACAAAACTATATTATAGTCTATTTGGAACATGTTTTAAGAGCTTTACAAATTTAGGTGTATGATAAACTGCAAAAACCCAAGGTCTGTGATGAAATTGTGCAGGTGTGCAGGCCCATCTGAGTTACCAACTGGGTGGTTTGTTTTTAAAACGCAGGAAATGGGATTAGCGTGGAAGGAGCCCTCCTCACAGATCAAGATGCCGGTCAGCCCAAGCCAGCCAAAAGAGCTCGGACCAGCTTCACAGCCGACCAGCTCCAGGTAGACATGGCAATACATTTGTGATTTTTGAAGTCCTTCTTCCAAAAGAAAACAAACCTAAAGCAAAATAAAAACGTGATCTCCATACTGCCTGAGAATATTGTCTTCTAAAAGGTTGTCCTATTCTTTTTTAAAAATCTAACTGGATGAGAGTATAAATGTGTAGTTTTATTGCTCTAAAATGTTGTCATCTGCAGAGTCTAGTCATAGCAGCTTCATATCCTTAGGGTCTTTTGGTATCAACATCCAATCGGGACAGTGTTGGTCTGTTCGGGCTTCTACGACCATCAGTCTAAGGCAGATATTTTTGTTACATGACAAGGGAAGACTGCCATGGAAACACAGCTGGAAGAGACAGTGCCAGGGCTGTGGGGTTCCAATGTGTTCCGATTTAAGTAAATTATGTGTTATTTACTGTACAAAATCGCATGAATTTTGTCTAGGGAAGAACAGAATCCACCCTGCACAGACAGGAATCTACTGGTGGCAGGGACTCCATTGTCCTGCTAAGGTTGACTCTGTCTTTAAAATAGAGGAACTCCTTATCATGGTTGTCCTGGGTGTGAGCATTGTCTCATTTGTGCAAACTGTCAAGAAAATATTCCTTTCTTTGTATTTAAGTCTACACATGATGATTCTTTTTGGCATTCTTTTAGATGATCATATTTTCTAAAAAATGAGTGTGGCTGAGGTATTGTTTTAAGATAGATAAATTACTGCACCTCTTCCCAGGGCTGCTAGGTGTGCTGCACATTTTGTATCAGCTTCAGCTCAGGACTGAAGGCAATCAAGGAGGGAAAAGCCACTTCTAGTAGTCAGAGACTGACCTGCATTTCAGACCGCTACAGTAAAAATATTGCGAGTGGTATTTTAAAGAATACTTAGAGGAGTAACCTGGATGTGGCCAGTGTTCTAAAAGAATTTGGTTATGGACCAGATGCTGAGCATTAAAATCTAGATCCATTAAAAACTTCCAAGTACACAATTACTTGGTATTTGTTAGACATGAAGTCTTTGGCTAATGAGCAATACATGAAAAATAAATTAGTCGGGAGATGTGTCTTCATTTGAGCCTTGTTGGTCTGATGCTCCCTGGAGTGTTGGAGAAAGCCACACACATCCTGAGACTGAAGTGAATTCTTGTCCAAGCTTTCCAAAAGCACCTAGTCTGAACAGCTAGGCTGGGTTAGACAGACTCTCTGATAGAAGAGTATTGGACTTGAAAGTGGCCTGCTCCATGAAGAACTGGATGTGAGTTTGACAATTATTGGCTTCGTAACTTGGATATGAAATTTCCTTATTAAAATTATAACTGGAATTTTGAAGTCATGGCAGCTAGCTATACAACCTCCTGTGGGAAGATAATTACAAGAAAAATAGACTATTTCTGGAGGTGTTTTCAGGCCATGTCCTGTCCATATCATCTTCAGCTCCCTATCCACTCCAGGAAGCCTTCGGTGTAGCCAGCCTCCCCAGAGCACAGGAATGACCCACAAGGTAGCAAGCCGCGCGAGGGCCGCACAGAAGAGGCTCAGACAGACTTGCCCAGCCTCCATGCTTCTCATGTGGTTTTGCCTCCCAGGAGACCATGTGCTTCACCAGAACTCAGCAATACGGAGAAGAGAGATCCTGAATCTTGCAGACAGGCTTATAATTATAACTTGCAACATTCACAAAATACTTAAACCATGCACTGCTACATAATAATGTGACTTGAATCATAAGCTAAAAATGATCGGTACGGGTTCTAAAAAGGGAAAACATGGCCTCATTTATTTAACGTTCAGTAGCATTGATGCTATACCCAAGATTGTCAAATAAATGAGGTGCAGTCCTCAGTTGTTCCAAAGAGCAAGAAAGCTGGAATAGCCACAGATTTAAATGAGAAAAAAAAATAACCGGAATCATTTACTTTTGCCAGATTACCTGATAAATCAAGTATTATAATCACTTTGTCAAATTGCCTCAATTTTGGGAAAACTGTATTCAAATACTGACTTCAATGAAATAATACAAAAATCACTCATGAGAACCAAGTTGAGACCGTCCATGTAGTCCTTGCTTTGTACAGAGGAGTGTTACCACAGGGTAACTAAAGAAATTCCTAAAATTCAATTTCAGAATCTCACTGGAAGAAAAGTTTCCAAATCAAAGGGTATGTCTGCAGATGTGTCTCCAACATGGCCCATTGATAAGAAAGGCATTTAAATTGCTGCTCATGCTGTGGCTCGCTCCCAATAGCCAGCAACAGCAATTTCAGCATCAAACACGCCTGGATTGGCTCCTGCTTGGATCTACTTTTAGACCTCATTGCTCAGGTGCTGGTAGACACGCTCCTGGCTTTTCTGGTAGACCTGTTGGTATTTCAGTGATCATCTCGCCTGGCTTGGCCTTGATTATCCCTGGAGCTCCAGAGGGACTGGGAGTGGTTTGCAGTAGCTTCAACATCTGCAGAATAGGGAAACTAAATAGGAATTCAAAAGTCGTTCTTTTCTTTTTTCCTTTCTTTTTTCTTTCTGTGAGACTGAATATTGGTACCAATTAAAGGAAGAACAGTAACGATATGTGCTCTATTTTCTTTAGAATATTCTACTTCTAAATGGCCAGGATGGATTTAAGTTCCATTTCCTTCCTTGATGAACTGTTTTTGCTGAATGTATGTTGGCTCTATTATTAAATTTTTACTTCTAGAGGGTTTTTTAAATTTGTTTTTAAATCAGATAATCAATAATGAGTTTAGAAGCAAATCCCCAAATATCAGTTCTGCTTTATCTTTGTGAAAAATTAAAGATGTGATCAATTCACTTGCCATTTTTGTCTTTGGGATATTGTACTCAAATCGCCCCCACACAAGCACAACTCCACAGAAAAGCAGTCCCTTGGGTAAGGAAGGAAAGAATAAAAGGGCAGAGTCCATTTTACCCCTTTTACAATAACAAATCCATGTTCCTTTCACAAAGACTATTGACACAATATTGGGTGGGAAGCAGGAGCAGTGATTCTAGAAGAATCATTAACCAGGGACATCTTAACTAGAAGGTTCATTTGTAGCTTCAAAATATTTCTGGATCCATGCTGGACTTTTTCTCATATTGTCAAGGTTCCTCTGTCACCAATGCTGAAGTTCACATGTGTCTCAGGCAAGCAGAGAGTGTACTCCCTCCCAAGTGGGGGAAAATGATGCAGAAGAATGCTTTGCCCTAGCCCCCTAGGAACTCTTACTGCTCCAGAGTGATGGAGTTTGCAAAGTAATCTGTTGGGCTACTTTCTGACACAAAGCACTGTCTGTCAGGGAAGCCAAAACTACAATTCACACTACCTGGGGGGAGGCGCAGGGTGAGGGAGTGGGTGCTCACTTCCCATCAGTTCATACAGCCTGGGGTGCAGGGGTTCTCACTTCCCAGGCCCTCAGACAAGCACAGCCTACTGAACACCCTTGTTCATTACTACTTATATTTATCTCATAGTCCCTCAGCTGATTGACTTTGTATAATAAAATTCAGGATTACTTGATTCTCATGATTCCCTCTTCCAAGAATCCAAAGCCCTTGGCTATGACTTTCATTTTCCTCTTCCCATTTCTACATTTTTTCTTCTAGGAATTTAACATCAGGGTACCCCACCCCCACCACATATGATTGTATACATGTCATACATAGCACTTGGCATAGTGGTACCAATCCAGAACGTCACTGCTGAATCACTGGACTCTGTCTGCTAAGGTCTTGTTGAGTGGACTAAAGAATGCTGTCTGCTTTCAAGACCTCAGAGGTTGCTTCATATGGAGCAAATGCCCTCTGTGTGCAACAGTGGTGTCACTGCAGTGTCCTGTAGTACATTCCTGCAGCAGAAAGCTGTAAATCAGTTAACTATGTGAGAGGCCTTGAGGCTGCTCAGAGCCATGGGGGCTAGAGATACCTGTGGTGTGATCTTGAGGCTGCTCAGAGCCATGGGGGCTAGAGATAACT
>CAJQZJ010033200.1:149839-171417 GCA_907164525.1 Lophiomys imhausi | reverse complement strand
GTGTGTGTGTGTGTGTGTGTGTGTGTGTGTGTGTGTGTGTGTGTGTGACACATGCAGATATGCATGACCCTTCACAAGCATGTAGAGGACAGAGCAGAATGTGGGGTGGCTTCCTCCATCACCCCTCACCTTACTGTGTTGAGAAAGGATCTTTAGCTAAACAGAGCTCATCACTGCAGCCAGGCTGGCTGGTTGGTTCGCTCCTGGGGTAAGCTGGCCTCTCCCCCAAGTGTTGTGTTTTCAGCACATACATCCACATCCGTGCTTGGCTTTCCTCGTGTGCTGGAGATTCGGATGCAGGGCCTCGTGCTTGCAGAGCAGGCACACTTACTCCTGGAGTCACCTCCCTAACCCTGGGGTCTTTGATTTGTCTTCCCCAGCACACGTGTTAGGCTGAGGAAGGATGGCAGGCAAGTTGCGTGGTAAGCTAACCAACCAAAGCATTCTGAGAACTGGCCCTGGAGGTTCAAAAATCATAACAATTGGAGTTACTTTGTTTATAGCAAAATTCCTTTTACTGACTCTTTTTAATCCCATGAAATCTCTGACTAAATGCTATTTGGCATCTCTTGGCTGCCAAGGTGTGAGTCAGTGATTTGGATAAGATAGATGTATTTGGTACCCAGAATTTGAGTATTTCCAAATATCTAGACATTTTGGCCAGTCCCAGAGAGACTGGCTCAAGTCTCATTTTCTATATTTTAGGTGGGAATTCTGAGTTACTGAGTGACAAGAGACACAGCCTGATGGTTTGTTATTCTTTGTTTGCTCAGTTATACTAGGTATACCTCATGCAGCTACTTAATTCAAAGTGTGTGTGTGTGGGGGGGGTGCAAGCTCCCTTCTTACAGGGAGCCAGTAAGAACAAAAGGAAGTAGCTCAGAGTTGTGTCTGTGCACCAAGAGAATAGAACCCAAGCTGGAGCCCCAGCTGTGAAGCAGCTTCTGATGTGCAGTACACTGGAAAGACGGGGCCTTCTCTAAGCAGACAGCCTCAGGTTCTGGATGGCATCTTCTGAAGAGAGTATATTTCTCCTTGTATTGGATCTCCTTGTATTGGTGGGCAGAATAGGGAGTTTGCACTCTGCCTGAGCCAGCATCTTGGCAGCATGATTGGTGTTCGTAGGCCTGGATAGATGTCCTCAGAGGGGCTCTAATAGCAGAGAGGCTTCACCCAGCTCTTGCACAAGTCTGTAACTGTACTTTTTAATTATTAAACACTTATTTATTAATAACTATTCACTTATAACAAATACACTTACTTAATTACTATTCCTAAAACCCCTATGAATGAATGCCTACAACCCCTATAAATGCCTATGACCCCTAAGACCTAACCACTAAACCTATTGATAACTATTACAACTATCTTTCTAAGGATACAGTCTCTGGGGCAGGTCCTCCATCGTCAGGAACACAGTCTCTGGGGTAGACTCTTTAATGCACTTAGCAGTCCTTTTTCTGGAATATCTCAGACGCAGGTTCGTCAGGGTAAATTGGCTATGGCAGTCTCACCTTAAATAAGGCTTGAGGCTTTCTTCTCTCTGGGAGACCTCAGCGTCTGTAGGCCAACTTACTTCCTTCGCATCAGCAACTCTGCCACTCTGTCTCAGTCTTTAAAGCTGGCCACAGTTCTGTTCAGGCTGCTGTTCGGACAGGTCAAACCCCTCTAGGCAAAAGCTGAACCACAGGGTTTAGTCCTTTGCCTTTTGCTGTCTTGCTCAGGCTTCATCTGCTCACCAGCTTTCTTCTTCCTCAGGGAGATCTGGCCATTGGTCTACCAGCACTTTCTCCAGCAGTACTCTTGGAGCTCTCTAGTATGGGGGCCCTTAGCACGCAGCTCTCCGGGCTCATCCACTTGTCCTTAAATAGGATCTCTCCTTGTTCCACCTGCTTCAGCTTAATTTGGGCTCTGCCCCCTTAGCAGCTGAAAACAATGCCAGGTCATAAAGTCTTTCCTTGTCTCACCTGGCTTCAACCTTGTTTTTCAGTCCATAGAGACTCCCCTCATTTCATGTGACTTCATCCACAAGCTGATAAGCTAATTGCTCATAGCCAAGTTGATCTTCATGCCCCTAATTAAGAGACTGTATCAGAAACCTAGATATTCACTAAATCTAACTTATATTAATTTATCAACTCCTACACAAGTCCCCTTCCCTCTGTCTCTTGAAGCATTAAAAACACCTTTTTGGAAACAACACTTCAGTCCCATCCTTGTACCCTTGTGTGGTGATCCAATAATAAACTCCATAGCCTGTCATAAGTACCTGCTTTGCTTCTTTTTTTTTTTCATTGATTTATTTGTTCACTTTACATCCCAATTGTAGCCCCACTCCCTCCCTCCCCTCCTCCTAGTCCCACACTCCCCTTCTCCTCAGAGCCTCTCCACTTGGGGTACCAACCCACCCTGGCACATCAAATTGCATCAGGACTAAGTGCCTCCTCTTCCACTGAGACCAGACAAGGCAGCCCTGCAAGGGAAAAGGGAGTCAAGGGCAGGCAACAGAGGCCAAATCACAGATAGCTCTGCTCCAGTTGTTAGGGGACCTACTTGAGGACCAAGCAGCCCATCAGCTTCCTGTGTGTAGGGTGCCTAGCACCAGTCCAAACATGTGCTTTGGTTGGTGGTTCAGTCTCTATGAGCACCTGTGCACCCAGGTTAGTTGGCTATATAGGTCTTCTTGTGGTGTCCTTGACCTCTCCAGCTCTCTCAATCCTTTCTCCAACTCTTCCACAAGACTCCCTGAGCTCTGATAATGTTTGGCTATTGGTCTCTGCATTTGTTTCCATTATCTGCTAGATGAAGCCTCTCAGACACTCATGGCAGAGTATCATTAATAGTATCAGGGGTTAGCTTCTCCCATGGGGTGGGACCAAGTTGGGCCAGTCATTGGTTGGCCATTTCCACAATCTCTGCTCCATCTTTATCCCTGTACATCTTGTAGGCAGGACAAATTTTGGGTCAAGGGCTTTGTGGGTGGGTTGGTGCCCCCCTCCCTCCACAGGAATTCCTTCCTGGCTACAGGAGGTGGCATAGAAACTGTGGCCTGTTTTCTTTGCAAAGCTAGCTGGACCAAGGTACTTAGGCTCAGGCTTCATATGGTAAAGAAGTATTGAACTGTTTGTCATAGTTCAATGAACTATTCAAAAAAACTATTTAGTTTTTTAGTTCAAAAAACTAAATCTCTTTGAAGTTCCTTCCCACACCCTGCCTTCCAACCTCAGCGAAAGTATGAGGGAGGCTTCTGGAAGCAACTTCTGACTCTGCCAATGTAAGACCCCTGACACACACACCTGGGTGGCCCCCCACCCCCACCCCGATGCCATTTCCCAGTTTCATTTTCTAGCTTTTAGTATGGAAATCCATCATCTTCTCAACCCGACTCAGGCTCAGAAGGAATGTAGTTGGAACATATTTTCCTGAGCATGTGATGGACTCTTCTGCCTGGAATATCAAAGTCATTTTTTTTAGTCATCCTCAGGGCCTCAGTGTTTGTCAGATGCTGGATGCCTGAGGAATCACTCCTCCTATCTTCTCATCCTCCTTTCTGAGTCCTTGTCCTCCTTCACAGCTTCTCTTTGGACATAGGAACAGAATCAAGCCTGTTTGGGCCCCTGGTTGTTGTCTCTGAGAAACTATCTGGGCTCTGCTGGAAAGACTGATCATTAGAGACTTGACTCCCTTGTGAGATGCAAAACTCCTCCACTCTTCCCAAGACTACCTGCTTATGTCTTAAAATAGCTCTCGGCCTGAAACCATCCCTGAAGAACCCCAAACTGCAGCATTCTGCTCCTGTCTAGCTTTTTTTGTTTTGGAGAAAGGTGATTAGGTGCAGACTGAGCATGTTTGGCCTGGATCACACCCACTCGCACTGGAGAAGACAGGTCTCTACTGAGGTAATAGCAAGGCCAAGGACTAGGGTGAATCCAGGAGGTAGAGCACCAGCCCGGCATGCCCACAGTCCTGGACTCCATTCCCACTACCACAAAAAGAAACAAATATTCCAGCAAACCCAAACCATCAGAAATATAAGTCATTATATCATCAACCTGTGACATCAGGTGACCCCTTGGCATATTCCAGGTGATGTGACAAGTGCTTAGCTCTTAATCCTTGCTACGATCCATCTTTCATCTTTGGGTAGACTCAGTCCTGCTCACAAAGGATTTCAGCTGCTGAGTCAGTGGTTTTCCTGAGGGACACAGACTCTCAATGTATGCTGCCCCATCTCCAACAACAGAGGATGTAAACAAGACAACTACATTTACTTTCAGTGCTGGGATTCAAACCCAGGGCTTCAGAGATGCTAGGCTAATCTTTGTTACTGGACACCACCACTGCACACACATCCTAAACCATCTTAGTTTACCAAGTTGGAGGTGAGTTAGAACTTAACCTTTTCTAATGAAGTAATTCTGAGGAATCATCGTAGCCAAAGAGTCGTTCTGCCATCCAAGCTGTGAGGATCCCAGCTATCCTTTCTAGTCTAAGGAGCCATGCTCTGTCACTAGGGGTCCTGAACAGGAGACTTTTCTGTTCTGCTGAGGATACATTCATTTACTGTTAGGTGACGGACCGTGGGACAACCCACGTTCACTCAAGAGGCTCTGGTGACATCAGGTGCCCCCTTCCTGCCCCTGGTGCTGCTGAGGGCTCTCCAGGTGAAAAGAAGACCCAGAATTTGCTCAGCAATCACTGCTCTACCCCTAAAACCCAGAGTCTGACCCACTACAGCCGTTTCTCCCAGGGAGGGTTTGTGAAGGCCTGGAGACTACAGAGAACTCCTTCCTGCTCCATCATCTATGCCTGAACTCTCAACCCCCAAAGCCATCTTGTTTCTAGTGTCAGAGTAAATATCCTTTCTTCTCGTGAAATCCTACCCACTCCAATAACTTATTATCCAAGGTAGAAGTAGATGGGCACAAAGTGCACAGCAGCTCCTGGAATGTTCTCTAAACAATTCTGGCTCATTGTCTACCTTTCCTCCCTATAGAAATTAATATTCTGATCGGTTAGGTTAGCAGCAGTGTGGTGGAGTTCGTTCCACTGTCCTTTCTTTGGAATGCCACCTTGCCTGTGGAAGCAGGCAGTCTGCTTTTCTGCTTTTGGTTGGAACAGTTTGTTTTTGTGGACAGAAGAAAAGGCTTCCAATGAATGAATCCTGGATTGAGACAGACTGAGCCATTTAATCTCTGGCAGGCCTGGAAAGTTTCCAGGTATGTCCACTCTGCAGCCTAAAGATATGTACCAGAGAGAGAGAAAGAGAGAGAGCTACAAATGCAGCCCACAAAATCATAAACTTAATTAAAACATTGTGAGAGGTTTTGATTTTTAAATTCAAATGTGAGATACTCAGGGGTGAACTTTGTAGATGACCTTGTCCTATCACAGAGTCAAAGGGCTGGACATGCCTGCCAGGCCAGGGTGATGATTCTCTGAATTATGGGCCAGTTTTCCTCTTTCATTACTTTGATACACATATAGATCTTAGGGCTCAGCAGGTGTTTGCTGCTGTCTGAGGACGGATCCCTGGAACCCACAAGGTGGAAGGAGAGCACCGACTCACGCAGATTTCCTTCTGACAGCCACACATGTGCTATGGTGCAGGGATGCCCACATATACACAAAATAAATAAACGTAAACACTTTCAAAATACAGGACATCTAGTTAAATCATCCACAATGAACTAGATCTTTGTCATGAGCGTAGGGCTTCCTGGTAGCAAAAGTGAAGCAAAGAGAGAAGCCAGGAGAGGGACGGGGCACATCCAGGTGTTGCTTTACAGAGCTACTCATGAGTTCTGACTGGACAGTTCTATCAGATGTAAGAAAACCTAATGCCACCTTGCTTCCACATAGCCACACCCACATACTGGAGTGCGCACTCACATACTTCCACACACATAGTCACACACTTGCACTCATACATATTCCCTCTCTCTGGATCCCAGCTCTTCTCTACAGCATTAACTGGTCATCAACTTCCCTTATCCTCCCTCTTCAGCTGCCGGCTGTGCCTGCCAACTAAAAGAAATGAGCATCCAACTCCCCAAGTGGCCCCTGGGGAGCCCCATTCCCTGAATTCAGAAGTGGGAAGGGACCCTCCAACACTTTCCCCACAAATTTCACTCCAATCTCCCTAACTCCCTCCATTTCAAGCAAATCTTGTAACAATTTCTCAACTGTTGTGGCCTATCCCACTATTCCTCTTGGACCTTGACCTCTGCTGGCGACAAACACTATAAAAAAGAAGAGTTCTAATCAACCTCCAATCCCCTGATGAAGGGCTTTTCCAGCCACACACTGTTTATCATGAGTGTGGGTGGTGGTGGGGGAGGTTGGACACATTTCATATTTTTCAAACTACTATGGACAAGTTTGCCATTGTGTGCCTCAAGGAACACAGGTAGAAATGAGCTGTCTCATGTGTTGCCTGGGCCCTTCCACCTGTAGTCTGTGATGGCTGTTTTTGTTTTTCAGTGAGTTAAAACTAACAAGAGAAAAAATTCTAAATGTACCAATCAGTTACCTGTAAGGGTAAGTTACAACTATTTATTAATATTTATAAACACATACCAAACAACCAACCCTAATACTTTAGAAAGGATACTCAGGGCTGGGCGGGGTGGTGCACTCCTTTAATCCTAGCACTCGGGAAGCAGAGGCAGGTGGATCTCTGTGAGTTGGAGGCCAGCCTGGTCTACAGAGTGAGTCCAGGAAAGCCAGAACTATACAGAGAAACCATGTCTTGAACCCCCCCAAAACCCCCCAAAAACCAGAAACCAAAAGGATACTCAGATAAAGACATCTTCAGGAGCAGGTGTAGCCCCAATGCAGCTGCCACCGCTACAGCTGAAATCAAAGCGGCTGCGGCAGCAAGTCATCGAAATGGTCCACCCCTCCCCTTCCCCAAGTGTCAGCAAAGTCCCTGAGCAGCATGCCACAAAAGCTTACTGGTGGGCTCCTGGCAAGGGAGCTGTCCTGCCTCAGCAGTTGTCCTGCCTCAGCCTGCTGCTGACTAGGAGAGCGAACCACCAAGGCAACATCTTTCCTGCCTCAGCTTACAGTCCTCAAAGGAGCTGCCTGCAGAAGCAGCACCACCTCTCCAGTCTCTGTCTGCCATTCATGCTGCAGGGAAAGACTTTCCTCCCACGGACTCTTTCTTAACTTTGTATACATTTAAAGAAAGTATCCAGGTCTCTACCTGAGGAACCCCAGTAGCCAGGCCCCACTGTTTCAAGTTTTGCCTCTGGGCCATCCCCCACATCTTTGGTTGGGTGTCTCCTGAGGTGTCAGGACTCCAGGGGGATGAGGAAAACACGGGGAAGCTGGAGCCAGCAACATAGGAGTCTTCAGTTAGGGCCTCAGTGGACAGAGAACTCAGGAGAGGCCTGAGCTCCGTGGCCATCTCTCTGTGGCAACAAATTAACCATACTCTTAAAGAAGCAGGGAGTTTTAACCAGGACTAGGAATATGACCCTTTAGTACTAATTTACAATTTAGTTAAGGGAAATTCAACTTTGTGTCAATCCCCTAAAGTTTGAGGTAATAGGCCCTACCCCCCACAGCTGTCAGAATGACAGTTTTCAGCCTCTAACAGTCTCCAGCCCGGAAATGGGAACCCTCCCAGATTTATGCTAATTTTAGGTGAATAAAACCCCACCAATCCCTTAGCTCCCCCTAGCTCAGGACTTGAAGGCCCACCAACCTTCCTTTTGGAAATCCCTGCCTTAGACAGCCACATACCCCCAATCCTATATAAGGCCTGAGATTCCTCCATTCCTTGCTGTCCTCTCCCAGGAGCAGAAGGCAGTTACACCCTGGATTTGTTCCCCACCCTCCAATAAAATCTCTTTTATGAGATTTCCTGGTTGCTGAGATTCCATCATCATTCATCGTGGGGAAGAAGCCAAGAAGCCGAGGAGACGTAGGCTGGGGCTCAGCCCGGACACTTCAGCTCAGCTGGGGGTGAGGCAGTTCCCCTTTGTGAGCCACAACATCTCTGTTGAGGAAGCCTCCTCTCAGAGCTGTGTTGTTTCTGAGCTCCTGAGCCTCAGGATACCCTTCCACTGGGACATTGTTCCACCTAAAAGAACTGTGTGTTTCCTGGGCTCTCGAATCCCAGGATACCTTCCTCAGAACTGTAACACTTTCACTGGGGATAGATACCCAACCTTCTCAGAGCTGTGTGTTCCTGAGCTTTGGAGTCTCAGGATACCTTCCCATCCCCACTGCAGGCCAAAGTGCTAACTCCCAGTTCTTACAAAACTTTTCTGTGGAGGTCCTACGCCATGCCTCTTCTGCTAGCCTGAGCTTTCTCATGGCAGGTGCCACTTTTTGCAGCTTTTTTCAGCCTTCCTGGACTCTGCCCATCTTAGCTGCAGTCTTCAGCAAGTAGCTAGGGTCTTTTGAAGTGAGGCAGCGTTGAGAAGCAATGCTAAGCAAAAAGCCCTCTCTTAAGTTTCCAGGCCTTTATTTAGATCACTGTCTTTTATTTATGCATCAGGCTGTTTTCTCATTGGTCAGTGTGAAGCCCTCCTCCCAAGGCACACCTGTTGGCCAGGACCACTCGAGCTCCCAAGTGTTCCTGACAGAAGGAAGTTTTCAGGCTGATCTCCTATGCCTCTTTTAAGAGTCTGTATTTCAGAAGCCCTTATGTAACTTTCACATATTAATTCAACATAACTGTGGTCAGAAGAGATCCAAGCCTCCACTACAGTTACCTGTTAAATAACACTGCAAGACAATCTGATAGGTTTTTGTTTTTTAGTTTTATTTTTTTGAGACAAGGTTTCTCTCTGTGTAGCCCTGTCTGTCTTGGAACTCATTATGTAGACCTGGCTTACTTAAAACTTTGAGATTCACCTGCTTCTGACTACCAAGTGTTGGGACTAAAGGTATGTGCCACCATGCCAGGCCTGATAGAGTTTGAACAGAAGGGAACGGGAACAATTTTAGGTTACAAATTTCCTCTGCCCAGAACAAATTAAAGAAATTGCTTTTCTTAGTGTGTCAATGTGACAAATATATTCAGTGGCTCATCATGTTTAATTCCTAGAGCATTAATGGTCAATGAAATTAAAAACAAAATAAAGCGAACAAATAAACAACCATGACTCTCTCAATCATGGCCTCAAAGGAAGAGCAGATGTTGGTTTCTTTTGGCTGCAAAAATGGTTCTTGGTACTTTAATACTCAGAAAGTTAAATTCATCACGAGGTAACAAAACAACAACGAAATTCCCCACAACTATGATGTAGTTGAAACTAGAAAAAAATAGCTTTATATTCTTTTTCATGACGGCTGTCTCTTATAGCCATTGGTCCTTTCTCAATGCCCCAACTATTGGAGGAAGAATGGGCTTGTGATAATTATCTGTATTAAGTTGGTGACATGGTAGTGTCCAGCTGTTCAATAAAACATCAGATTACATTTTTACGCAGGACTCACATGTCTAGCCCTGGTCTGTAGGTAAACAGAGTGTCACAGTTGCTTCAGTTGTTAGTTTGACACAAGCCTAGAGTCCTGGGAAGAGGAAACTTCAACTGGAGACTTGCCTTGATCAGCTAGGCCTGTTGCGGTGTCTGTGGGCATTTTCTTGATTGCTAGTTGATGGCAAGGGCCCATTGCACTGGATGGTGCCATCCTTGGGCAGGTGGTCCCGAGTTGTATAAGAAAGCTAGCTGAAGGAGCCAGAGGGAGTACGCAAGGGAACACTGTTTCTGTGTCAGTCTCTCCTTCGAGCTCCAGCCTTGAGATGCTGGTGCTCCGTCGTTGGGGGTGTGCTGTAAAAGGAAGCAGTAGTCATCCATCTCCTCCCCTGCTACTGTTGGTCATGGCGCATATCAGAGTGACCTTCCCTTGGATGCTGCAAGAGTCACTGGGTTTAAGTCTCGGTCTGTGAACTCATGAAACTCAACGAAGCAGTCGCATGGCATATTTCACCTGATATGTAAGCAAAAACCAGTATTGTGGATAAGCAAAACATTTGGGTGGAAATAAACATCAAGGTTGGCATTTGACTCCTATGCTCTCGACCTCCTCAGTACACCCAGTGTCACTTCTGCCTCCTCATTCAGGGAAAGAGCAGACCCGAGGCTGGAAGTAACAGCATGGCCTGAAGCTTGCAGTTTAGAGCCCTGATGCCGGCGTGCATGGCCACCTCCTACTCTTTCTCCTCCCACAGGGTTTTTGAGCCTTCTAGGCATAACCGAGGGAAGGGGACACAGGAAGCCATGTAGCCACTCTGGCACTGGCTTCTCATCTGGCAGGTATCGACCTGATTCTTTTGTGTGTCCCTCAGAGCTCCTCCTTGTCTCAGTGGTCTCCTGTCTGTAATACCCTTGTCCCTAGTCTGAAGCTCAGTCTGACAGTTTCTTCCTCACCAGTTCCTAGAAAGCTTCCTTCAGCTTCTACCTGTTGTGGGAAGCTCGGCAGTCTCTCCTGAGATACACTGCCCATACTAACTCACGCAGACCCCTTCTCCTGTGGACCATCCCATCTCTCTGCCTGTGTCCAGTACTCCATCCCTTGAGACAGGCATCGGTCACTTTCCTCATGGTCCTTACAAAATATCTAAGAAAAGCAGCTTAAGAGAGGATGGGTTACTGTGGCTAATAGTTCAAGGATGGGGAATTTACTAACGAAAGCGTGAGCAGCAGGTCACATGGCATCCATAGTAGGGAGACAGAGAAAGATGTACGCCAGCTCCTGGCTCCATTCCTTCTTCGTATTCAGTTCAGAACCCCAGGCCATGGGATGGAATCACATTAGGGAGGGACTTCCACATCAATTAACCCATTATAGAAAGACCCTCACAGACATGAGGCGAGTCTAGATTCTATCAAGTTGCCAATGAATATTAATTATCAAAAAGGTTTATTCCCAGGGCTGGAAAGGTGGCTCAGAGGTTAAGAGCATTGGCTGTTCTTCCCAAGGTCCTGAGTTCAATTCCCAGCAACCACATGGTGGCTCACAGCCATCTACATTGAGATCTGCCCGGGCATATATGTAGAGCAAATACTGTATACATAATAAATAAATAAATGTTAAAAAAAAGGTTTATTCCCTTAGGGACTTTAAGGGCAATTCCTTAATGCTTCTGGTTGGGAAATTAGTCAACATGAAATAACAACATCCATGGTCTCCTTTTTCTTCCCACAACCATCAGCCTTTTGTGACTGAGGACCTCTGTCACAAAACATGTTACACTAAGACCAGTGACCAAGACTTCAGCATCCACTGAATTTCCTCCCTCCCTCAGAGAGAGGAGTTTCCCATTTCTTTACTTTGCACTGGCTTTGGCATCTATCAGCAGTAACTATTCTTGACATCTTGGCCTGTTCTCTAGAAAACCCCCCTACAGCATTTCAGCAGGAACTACCCCCTGGTAGTGGAATCAGATAGCATGTGCTCTCTGGACAGCTCTGGTGTGATTTCCCAAGATAGCTTTATGGGAAACAGCTGGCTCCTGCCTGCACCATCTACAGATAAACAGTATTATCAAAATATAAGCAGGCTGCTTCTCTCTCAGCATAAAGGAAAACAAGACACCAGAAAGTAAATGAAAAATCATGTTTTTTTTTTTCTCTTTGTTTTCTTGCATTTAATCAGCCTAATTTCTAAGGAGGAAGTTGATAGTAATCAATAAGGCAAACCACTAACTCATTATTTTCTTTTGTTTGTTTGGAGATGAGATCTCATAAGTTAGCCCTGAATGGCCTGGAACTCACTATGTAGACCAGGCTGTACTGGAACTTGGAGAGATCTTCCTGCTTCTGCCTCTTGGGTGCTAGGATTAAATTTTACCATGTTCAGGCCTAGACCACATAATAACAATATCATCAAATATATAATTTAAGCCCTAAAGTGAATAGGAAGGAATTAGAAGCCTATAGTGACTTCACTATGCTGTTGCACATAGCTAAGGAGTGAAATGTCATTTATGGAATGTACTGACATCTTTGAGATCTCTGGAATTTTAGTTTCTTAAAAAGAACAAATATAAGAATGTGCTTTCATTTTAATCCCAGGTGTAGGGATGTGGGACTGCTCTGGACTGTCCACAGCAGCTGACCACGATTTGCATCTCGCTCTAGCAGAAGCATGGGTTTGCCAGCTGCAGGTGATTGCTGCAATTGTGTGACATTTGGAGTTTTGGAAACTTTTCAGAGGGTACATAAATGCAAGGGCCCTAGAAGCAGGGCTGGGTGGTTGGTGCTGGTTTAGGGAGGTTGTTTGTGGTTTGTTAGTAGCCATAGTCAAAGATAAAACAAAATGAAAAAAATTAGATTCAAGGATCTCATTCTTTCTCTCTCCCCCCTCTCCCCTGCCTTCCCCTTCTTTTCCCTCCCTTCCCCTCCCTTCTTCCCCTCTCCCCTCTATCCTTGTTTCTCTCCTATACAGTGTTAGGGGGTGAAACTGAGAGGATAAAGGATAGGAAAAAGAAAAACCCACAAAGTAGCAAAGACAAGCTACAATGCAAAATGTGTCCCTAGACAAGGGCTTTAGCATTAAGGGCCTCAAGTCTCTGTGAACAAAATAAGAAAACTCCACAGAAGTAAAAACGCTCTGAGGAGATGGGCAAATAGGTAAAGAGCTTGGCTCTCAGGAATGAAGACCTGAGTTGGGTCCCAAGCGTTCACGGAAAGACCCAGGTGTGGTGACTTTAATTAGATTACCTTTAATCTAGGGCTGGGGTGGAGACAGGCAGTATCCCAGAGCTGTCAGGCCAGCCAGCCTGGCTGAGTCAGTGAGACACCTGGCTTCAAATATACAGTGGAGACATCAACTTCTGACATCACGTCAGCCCCTGGCTTTCATGTACACAAACTCACTTGTACATGCACACATGTGTACACCTATAAAAAATGTGTCAAAGCTGTAATTTTCTCATAGTAATTTCAAATGTGGGTGATGTCAAAATAATGGCATTGGAAAGCGAGTTCATTTGGATTCAACTGGATTCTGTAAATCAAGAAAAACACATCCTTTAAAATATCAATGACATGTATCATCATTGTCTTCTCCCTCACCAGCCAGTAACTAGTATCAAGCCTGAAGACCAGCCCACCTCCATTTATCTGTGTTCTTCACACCACACTGTAACCTCACACTAGTAACTGAATGAATAGGAATACTATTTAGTCAATTGCTTGATGGTATGATGTGTGTGTGTGTATTTATAGTATATGTTTTCATGTGGGCATATACCACACATGCATGCAGGCGCTCTGTGTCTCCCTCCATCCCTGTCCACCTTATATCTGGGGACGGGGTCTCTCAGGGAACTTGGAATCAGTTTGACCAGGCTACCTACTGAGCTCTAATGAGCTGCCTGTCTTCCCCTCCATAACACCATTAATAGTTATTAATTAACATATCCGACAATTACAAGTACACACTGCTCTGGTGTGCATATATTCTTACATGGGATCTGAATTCAGGTCTTCATCCTTGCACAGCAAGCATTTTGTGACTGAGCCATTTCCCCAGCCCTGTCTGACAACATTTATTCATTTATTTTTCATCCATTAACAGGTCCTTTCTTTTCTAGAATTCTGTGCAGAATGCAAAGACACAGATGGTTCATAGCCCAAGTGGGAAGACGGACTGATAACCGTGTTGTCAGTGATGATGGCTCAAAGTGGGTATTACCCCAGAGGACGTGTGAGGGATAGACGAGAAGGGCTAACTGCCCTGGCTAGTCAAGAGAATCATTTCAGAGAAGGATCCCATTTAGCTGTGTCTTTTGGAATGAGAGGCCAAAGGAATGATGGAATATGGAAAGTCTTTACCGAATAGGTCTTAGAGGTCAAGGCTGTCTAAACTGCCTTGGGGCAGGGGGTTACTTCGCCATCCAGAGTCATTCAGATTAGGCGTCATTAATCAAGATTATTTTCCTCCCTATAGCTCTGGCTTTGATGACCAAGCTGCAGACAGATTATCTCACATCTTATGCTGTAATTACTTTCTCCTCAGGCTGGGAACCGACTGGATGTGACAGTCGGGCTTGACATTTCAGTCCATTCTTCTCTTGTTTCTATGGGATTGCTTTCTGAATGATGGAATGTAAATACAGTGTCTAAAACAGATATCATGAATTTTCTTCTAAATAAATAACTACTCCAATACACTAATAAAATCAAGATACTTTAAAACAAATTCTCCAAACATCATGCAGACTAGACCAAAGTGGGGGAGGACTTAAAGGTATGCTTGGTAGGATCAGTTGTATTAGACCATGGAAATGTTTATCTGGCTTATTTATATCTGTGTGTTTAGGAACTGAAAGTTTCTCTTAGGTATAAACAGAACATTACAGTGTTTAAAATGTCTTAATGAGTAACATAATCCTTTCAGGGCAGAAAAAAAATCAACTAATTCTTGGCCTAATAACAGTTCTGTGTTGTTACTGGAAGTGTTAACATGCTTATTTAATGTTTTGTTCAAAGGAATTACAAGAATTAATTGTGGTAGTGGTCATATTTGTTAAACATTGTAAAACTGTATGTTTAAAAATATTGATTTTTATGTGCATTTAAACTTTTAATAAAGAAAAACGAGAGGGTGGAGAAGAAAAAAACTCGACTCCATTTTATCATTTGGAAAAAATTTAACTTTGTGTCTCCCTTGACACCACTCTGGACTCCTTCCCGAAGGCAAACACTTGGTACCTTTTAAGCAGAAAAATTAAAATCCATCACCCACTGAGCTAGGCCATGATTGAAGAGGAGAAAACTTGGGATTTGAGAAGATGGAAAGGGGTCCAAGACAGGAAATTGACTTGGTCAGATGTGTGGAAAATCAAGGCAACCCACTATGCCGTTACCGAAGGTCCCCATACGGCAGTCCTGTCTGTTTCTGCTCCCCACCCTTGGCCTGCTGTCTCTAGCCTGGAGGAGTCATTGTGGAGGGTGTGTGCCAGCACCTTCCAAGGGAAAGACAGCTGGATCATATCTCACCAGGAAATGTGAGGAGGAGGTACAGGCGGCACTCGGCATGAAGACAGGGAGCCGGGCACAGCCATGCCTTGGTCTCAACTCTCCTGGACAGAAATCTCGGCTCCAAAACTGATCGAGAAACAAGTTGGAAAGATTTTATCCTTTAGGAAGGAGCAATGGCAATGCCCTTTCCTGCCTTCTGTAACGGAAATATGCCCAGATGCAAAGAGTACAGAGGAGACGGTCATTACAGGGGCGTGTTGGTGCATGCCTATAATCTCAGCACTTGGGAGATGGGGCAGGAGAACTGAAGCCAGCCTGGACTACATAGCAAGACCCTGTCTGAAACGTGCAACCACACAGGCAAAAAAGTAAGATGACCAGTAGAAATGACTTCTGATTCCAAAAAGTGTCTAAAAGTATGAGTTTCAGATAACTATGAAAACCAGACCATGGTGTGTGCGCCATGCAAAGAGGTTGGTTTATAAAATCACCAGAGTTATCTTTGAGCCATTTTATTTGTTCTAGACTTCCAATCGCATTTCCTCAAACACTGAAAGACCCGGGAGAGGGAAGTCCTTCACCTGACTCTAGGGATATCACGGCCACTCAAAAACTCGCAAGAGACCATCTTGATGCAATCACAAGAGGTTTATTTCGGGAGGGTCAGCGCTGAGGACGCAACTAGTATCCCACACAGGGGTAGAGGAGTTGCGACCCTTAGCTGCCTGGGGGCGAGGGTTTTATAGGGAAGCACCACAAATCAAGGGGGTGGGGGAAATCACAAGTGGAAAGTACCAACCCATTATTTAGTTAGTCAGCAGAAAACACCACCTATACTTGTTTTTCTCAGGAATGAATCTAATCTTATTTCACTATCTGCTTTGTGGTTAGCTAGTTCCTGGAGCCTGGGGCTCATGACCTGACTGACCTTCATTCTTGGTTCCACCCTTTTTATGGTCAGCTAAGTTCCTGGAACCTGGTTGGTCTGGCTCCTGCCAAGGGGGGTCTCTAAAATTTCCATTCCTTTCAACACTACCCTGGCACCCCTGGCTCCAGAGGTGGATAATTCTCTAGGGTACCAGTGAGGTGCCATAGACTTTAAGTTGGTAACTGGACCACATGGAATCTATTTCTTTATTGAGCTTTCTGTCAAAATCACTCGCCCTTGTCAGACCTGCCATTCCTCCCATTACAGGGGAAGGTTGGATTCGATGATGTCAGCACACATGACATTTGGTACTGTTGCATTTTGGGTAATTTCTTTCCTTTTGCTTTTGGATACCTTCATTGCTGAGATAATATCCAAGAGAACTTTCTGATCTTGTATACTTTTCCAAATTTATTTTTAGACATCTGTAACTGAATCCTCCTCCCATTGGCCCCCCTGCCTCTGTATGTGAAAGCAAAGGATTTTCTTTATTGTCTTTCATAAACCTTTCATCCCGAGGCCCCTGAGAACCAACCATCTTTTCTGAGTCTCCATGTCAAAGCCTTGGATGCCTTATGTGTCCTCACACACTGCCTTTTTCACACCAATCTTCTCTGCCTGTTGTCTGCCAGCTCTGAGAAGTCAGTCCCCACTGTCCCTCCTATCAGTTCCTCACTGACCACTGCTCCTGGAGCTCAAATGTGTGCTAAGATTACCTGGGACCCCGTTCAAGAGCAAATCTACATTTGGAGGTCTGACCCAGGCCATGGCTCACTGTTTCTAAGATGTTCCCACACTTCAAAGAACAAAATCTAATCTTTTAACAAGAGCCCTGGAATCCAGTTATTTACTCTCTAATCTAGTAATTTCAGGGTACCATTCCTCAATGTTTGTATGTACAGACATATACATTAATCTTGTCTATTATACTTCCATATGAAAATAGCATGGCTCATGCAATTCTGCAGTCAGCAGAGGATCTACACTCTAGACCCTCATCCTGTGTTTCAGAAATTCCCACAGACCTCAGCCTACACTAGTCATCTAACCAGCCTACATCTCCTCTAGCTTGGACTTTCTGGGTGTGGTTTCCACATCCTGTCTTCACATCTTACTCGGATTCCATTCTTTCCTTGAAATGTCACCTTATTCCTTCCACTTGGGTTACTAAAAATCTTGTAATTCCTTAAAGAAGGGGTGCAGAGACTGTGGAATCCACAGAGCATTTCTATCCCCTGGTCTTCCTCCTCCCTGCTCAGCACCCCTAAATTCCTGTTCAGAAGTTTCACATCTTGCTTGGATTTTATTTTTCTGCATCTGCCACCTTTGCAGTCAGACTGAGAGTCTTGAGGGGATGCTTTTGGGGAAGAAACGACAATGGAAGAAACTAAGAATTCAAACTCATGGTCATAGAGCTCAAGGTTAGATTCCAAAGCAGCTGGATGTCTTCACATAGCACAAACTGTTCTGATACCCATATTGAGGTTGCCCTGGACTTTTTAAGACATAGATTCCAGTTTTTCTTTTTAAACTCATCTATTATCTATCTATCGATCATCTATCTATGTATCATGTATCCATCTTTCCATCTATCATCTATCTAACATTTATCCATCTATCTATCTATCATCTATCTATCTATCATCTATCTACCTATCATTTATCATCTATCTATCCATCATCTCTCTATTTATCTATCATCTATCCATCTAACTATCTATCATCTATCTATCTGTCTGTGTATAGAGGTCAGAGGACAATTTGCAGTAGTCAGCTCTTGACTTTCCCTATGTGGGTCCTCGGATCAAAATCAGGCCATCAATCTTAGAAGTAAGCACCATTACCTGCTGAGCCATCTCACTGGCCCATCATTTCAACAGTGTTAGGTTGTTGCCTTTGTGCACAGTCTCAGATGAAAGTTGTGGCAGGATCCAAAGAGTAAGGACCTTACCGTCTGACAAGGGCTGTGGGGGAGACACTGAGGGCTTCCACTGTGAGTACTGTGTCTCCTGCCTTAAACAGAGTCAAGAGTCAGAGCTTCCCTGAGCCTGGTCCACTACTACAGTTATATTCAGGAAGCCCATGGTGCAGGAACAGAACATTTGTCACATAGATACCAGGAGGATTTATCTAGAAATATGCTTTCACTGTCATTTTCATTCTGCATTTGATGGCCGTCCATCCTGGGCTATGCATCTTCTGTCTGTCAGCTATTCTGTCCATCTGAAGATGGCATGCACCACCTTAGGGGGACAAGGAGGATGGAAGAACTTGAGCCTCACTCCTACCGACTCAAAAGTGATTTTTAAGAGCCCAGGGTCATAGGCACAACTTCAGCCCATAAGGAGAATAAGGAGGAAGTCCCAGGGTCTCCAGAATCAGAAAGTGATGTCCTGGGTCCTTAAAGTTTGTTGATGACTGAGTTCTGCCTCTCAAACCAAACCACATTCTTAAAACCCTTGGAGATGGGATTTCTTCTTATAACCTGGGAGTCGGAGAGTCTTAGACCTGACACTGCATTCCCTCCTGTCTTTGCCAGTGAAAAAACTGAGCCCAGCTCATAGAAGAGCCCTCGGATTTAGTCTTCGGAGACTAAGTCTCAATGGGCTGGTAAAGAAGAGGATCTATCCACATGGCTTATGTCTAATTCACATCTACATATGTGTGCTGCTCAGTTTTTGTTGGCAAAAACTATAGTCACCTGGGAGGAACAGGAATTGCCTCCCTCAGACTGACCAGCAGCAATGCCTATGGAGGCATTTCTTTATTACTCATTAACATGGGGAGGGCCACTCTGGGCAAGTGGTCCTGGGTTGTATTAGAAGGCAGACTGAATGGGCTATGGGAAGCAAGACTCCTCCATGGCTTCTGCTCCAGGTTTCTGCTTGAGCTCCTGATTGCATTTCTCTCAGTGATGGAATGGAACCTGGAAGTGTGAGCCAAATAAACTCCTCCTCCCCAAGTTGCTTTGAGTCACTGTCTTAGTCAGTGATCTTTTGCCATGAAGAAGACAGCATGATCACAGCAACTCTTATAATGAAAATATTTAATTGGGGCTGGCTTACCATTCAGAGGTTTAGTCTATTATCGCCATGATGAGAAGCATGGTGTCATGCAGGCAGACATGGTGCTGGAGAAGGGTCTGAGAATTCTACACTCAGAACTGCAGGCAGCAGGGAGAGACAATGAACCACTGAGCCTTGCCTGAGCTTCTGAAACCTCGATCCCACCCCCAGTGACACACTTCCTCCAACAAGGCCCACCTCCTAATAGTGCCACTCCTTATGTGCCCATGGGGGCCATGTTTCAAACGACCACAGTCACAGTGTTTATCACAGCAACAGAAAGCGGAGTAGGACAACATGCATGCACATGCACCTGCATTAACCAACCTGAGGCTCTCTCCTCTCACCTGCCACTGGACTGTGTGCTTTACATGTCAGACATTAAAATCTCCCAGTGTCTCCCCAGTCCCAAGAGGCAGTTATCCAAACTTACAGATGAGAACTCTGCAGTTCAGAGAGAGAACATAATTAGTTCAAGGGTATACAGCAAATGCACAGGCAAAACATCACCAGCCCAAGCCCTTCTTCAGAGAAGAAAGGCAGGCATATCTTTCATATGGTGGGGTAGGGAGAAGAAATGACGCTTAGCCTCAGATAAAGGATGAGAAGCTGCACTTCTCTCCTGACTTTTGGCTATTCATTCTGTAGTCTTGTCTTAGCATCTTACCGCCTGGTCACCATGGACTCCATGCTACGCAGGTTGGCTCACAACCTTTCCTTGGTGGCATTCACCGCCTATCCCGACCCAACCTTTGGCTGTGCCACGATTCAAGCCCTGTCATCTACTCCATAGAAGTCATTCGTCAACAACTTCCTGATGTGTCAGCAGGACACAGACTCAATGTCCACAACTGAGGCCTAGCTTTCCTTCCTTTCCACCTTCCTCTTGGAATTCCCTTTTAAAGAAAATTTGGTCTTCACCATCTGTGGGGAACTGGCAAGGGGGCACTTCAAAGACAACTCCTGTCTACCATGGAGTCTTTTCCTAGCTCATGACCCACTCACTAGGCATTTGATGAGCATCTACTGTATAGCAAGGAACAAGACAGTTTATGTTGTCATGGAAGGTAGAGTTGAGGGGCGGGTGCTGCAGATCAGAAGCTGGGCATGTGTAATGACATTCCTCAGAAGACGAGGTGGAGTGACAGCATGAGTTGAGCTCTTCCGTGCTCAACCATTGAGAAAGGGCTCTGCCACTGTCAAGGTGGGCATTTTCCGTCAGAAGGGAGGCTTAGGACACGATCTGTTAACATGTATCTACATCTGGTCCTGTGGGTCCCCCGAGGGACCCTAAGGTCTTGCCGACAAGCGCGCCTTGTGCCTTGTAGATGTCTGGCCACCCAGTGGTCAAGCTCAGATGGGCTTTTTGAAGCAGTTCCATGCAATCATGCCGCCTCACTGGAGGCTGACTGGACAGCAGTGGCACAAAGTACAACTTCCCTAGGCTTGGATGAAATATGCCTGCATGCTTCTTAATGCGAATTCGGCTAAAAGCTGACTAGAGAACGAATACAAGCAGTTTATGTTGCTGCAGCCTTTGAAGACGGTCAGTAAGGCTTTTCTTCAACACTGCTCCACTGTAACTCTAATGAACAGGTCACTGGTAGTAAAGAATAGAAAAGAAAAAAACAAAAAGAAACCCAGAGATTCAAACACCCCAGGCGCTACCACCGAGAGCTCACTCCATCTTCTTTGAATATATACATAATTTTGTGTCTGGCTAATTGCTTCTCATTAAGAGATGGAAAGATAGCTCATAGCATTTCTAAGATATTCACCATGCATGAGTCAGTGATGTATTGTAGTGTGTGCTGGCCACATGTGCTCTAGCTTGTCCTAACACATGCTTACATGGTTTGCACACGCAGGCACAAGGTGCAGAGAAGTCCAGCCCACCAAGGGCTCTCCTACTTAGGGTTTGTTCTCTGCCTTTAAGGCTTAACAGGCTCCTTTCTACAGCTGCTCACACTCAGGAAGCTGGTTCAGGACCAGTTCCTACACTGAAAACATGCAAAGGCAACAAGAATAAGAAAGTTCCCTGAGTAGTGGACCAAAACTATGTTAAAAAGAGGTTTCTTTAAAACAAAAAATGTGTGACCCAGGCTGACCTCAGATTCAGGATCCTCCTCCTTCCATCTTCTTCAGCAAGCCCTGCTGGTTGCACCACCACAACCAGCTAAAAAGAGGGATTTTTTTCTTGTTTGTTCATTTGTTTGTTTGTGTGTTTTGAGACAGGGTCTCTCTCTGTGTAGCCTTGGCTATTTTGGAACTCGATCTGTAGACTGGGCTGGCCTTGAACTCCTGGAGATCTGCCTGCCTCTGCCTCCTAAGTGCTGAGATTAAAGGCATCTGCTGCCACCACGTGGCTTAAAAAGAGGTTTCTAATAGGATAAACGCTCCAGAATTTTTTTTAATGGTTAAAATAAAAATTTGTGAAAATTAGCATAATTATTTAAGAAGATACAAAAATATGATTTGCTTATACTTGACATACTTGAATCTGATTTTTTTCTGTTTTGTTTTTCTCATCTGAATATCTATTTTTTGTATGAACTGGGAAACATATATTCTGTAGCCATTTGGTTTAATTTAAATTAGATCTTTTATTTGGTTTAATTTAAATTAGATCTTTTATTT
>CAJQZJ010033200.1:126767-149829 GCA_907164525.1 Lophiomys imhausi | reverse complement strand
TAAATTAGATCTTTTATTTGGTTTAATTTAAATTAGATCTTTTATTTCTCTTGACCTTATTGTCTTAGTTAGTGTTATTATTGCTATGATGAAACACCATGACCAAACAACTTGGGGAGGAAAGGGTTTATTCGGCTTACACTTCCACATTACTGTTCATCACTGGAGGAAGTCAGGGCAGGAACTCAAACAGGGCAGTAATCTGGAGGCAGGAGCTGATGCGGAGGCCACAAAGGGAGTCTGCTTACTTGCTGCTCCTCATGGCCAGCCCAGCCTGCTTTCTTACCCCACAGGTTTCCCTAGAGCCTGATGTCACGGAGGCATTTCCTCAAGTGAGGCTCCCTCCTCTGAGGACACTAGCTTGTGTCAAGTTGACATAAACCAGCTAGGACATTCACCTTGTGGAAAACACCATGTTTCAGGATTAGGGTGACAGATGGCAAAATGATTTGTCTGTTCATCAGTTGGCATGGGAGTAGAAATAAGCAATATGGTTATTTAAACAGCATGGCAGGCAATGCCCCTCCCCCCCAGAGCCACTGAAAGCTAAACGTAGGAGACACCCATAAGGAAAGACATTGCTTTGATTTTAAGGTATGGACTCTTCTCTGCTGGCAAAGCCATTTCATGCACCCTCAATGAAACAAGAGCCTTCCCATGGGGCTTAGAATTGTCCATCTCTAGCTTGCCTAGCAAGCCAGTGCAGTGAGTAAGAATAAAGGAAGTTTCCCTTTGGTCTAAACAAACTCCTTCAGTGAGGTCCACAGAGAGAAGTCACCCCTAGAATTATGAAGTGTCCATGGAAGGCCTCAGTTTTCAAGGCTACAGACATGCACTTATACAGCTCTGACTTCAGATGATATTCAGGATTCAGCAAATATGCAG
Organism: Lophiomys imhausi; assembly: GCA_907164525.1. Lineage (NCBI taxonomy): Eukaryota > Metazoa > Chordata > Mammalia > Rodentia > Muridae > Lophiomys > Lophiomys imhausi. The sequence continues at coordinate 148,944 of CAJQZJ010033200.1, read as the reverse complement.
GGAAAAAGCAAAAGTTCAGGGGTCATCTAATTGCCATCTAGCTCACTAGCTTCACAAACCTGGTTTAATGCCAGACGTTAAAATGAAAGGGGAAGGTATGGAGGTGAGGCAAGAATCCACTCAGAGAAATTCCAGTAAGATTCCCACTGCCTATTCAGTGGAGTTTGTTGTCAATGGCCAAGAACTGAAGCTCACATAAAGAGTTCTGCTGGCTTTTTAATGAAGCTTTGGAGGGGGCATACCCCCTCCTCTCTCTGACCTGGAGAGAGGCTCCCACTTTTGTGATGCCCTCAAGGGTTCAAATGCACTGCACAGGACCAGTGTAGATGTGTCAAACATCACCACTAAGCCTTCCAGATTGGGCACAGCTCAGCACAGGGAGAAGGTCAGCTCAACTTCTAGTGAAGAAGGATTATGAAGAGGTCCACACCGTGCTGTGCCCACACAGTGACAGGAGGACACTGGAATGGAAGTTTGACTCTAAGCTGTGACTTGCCTTTCTAGATGCCCTCCTGTCATTCAGGACTCATGAGGGAGGGAGAGGCTGGATTGCAAAGTGGGAAAAGCAGAACATGAATCTCTTGGTGTAGAGGACAAAGAGAACATATTTTGCTCTACGAGAGAGGCAGATGGTTTTAAATTCCTTGACCACGAACCAGATTGGGGCATCATTCTTTTCGGTTACTTATTTGGGCTGAATACCTCTAAGTGACTAACTTTATTGTAACACAGTCTGCTTCGTGCTGGTCATTAGATGTCTGAAAACTGTTCTCATGTGTTTAATCGCTGGATTCTAATTTGCTGAGCTGTGTTTTCAATAGGGAGTGACATTCAGAAGGCACCCAAGGCCTGCATTATCGCCCTCTGTGGCTTCTGGAGGTTTCTTTGTGTATCTTAGGGTTTCTGTGACACAAGTGGATGCCAGTGCTTTGCCCAGCTTCTCACCTGTGTTCTTCTCCGTGCACACATTCACTCAGCAGGGACAGTCATCTGGGCAGAAGAATGTAGCACTTGGCAACTCCAAGATTATTCTAACATTGAAGCAAGTGCAGGCTCCAGGTCTGCTCATATGCAGCAGCTGATAAACAGCTTTCATCTTTGACACCTCCCTCACCTTCCAGCCACACTGCACTATTTAACAGCAAGAGGCCAGAAGACAAAGAAGACCCACAGAATTTCTTAATTTTAAAATGTATTATTATATGTGTCTAAGATACATGTGTATGATATGTGCACATGCATGTGATAAATATGTGTGGATGCTCATGGCATGGTGCTTGTGTGTGTGTACACGAGGGAGGGGGGACACTGCAAAGTCTGTTCTCTCCTTCCAAGTCCACGTGGGTTCCAGGGATCACACTCAGGTATCCAGGCTCCAGCAGCAAGTGCCAACCCCCTACCCCATGCTGAACCATCATTATGAGCATTAGCTAGACAAAATTTGAAGAGAAAGGGTTTCCTCAATTTCCTCACTTGCTTATTATGATTCATGCAGCGGGTGTATAAGGAAAAAAAAAGGCAGAGTTAAGTTTAAAGAATTTGGTGACTTCAACTCATAAAATCTAATTGGCTGCTTATAAGTATCACGTAAGAGTCCATGTTCCCTCTGTAGATAAATCATTTATAGAAGATACTGCCAGGCTTTCAACTGCCTTGAATACCTTTCCTTCTAAGCAATGGGGAAGTTGCCAATGATGAAGAGGATCTTCACTTTGGTAAGTTGTAAATTGCCCTTTTTCTGTGGCTCTATCCAGATACTCAGCATCAGGTGGCATAACTAACTCTGAATGAATGGATTTGCATTTGTCCTAAGTGCTGGTGTTTCCCAGAGGTGATTCATTGATGAATGGATTTGCATTTGTCCTAAGGGGCTGGTGTTTCCCTAGAGGTATTACATTGTATTATTGTAACCCTATAGCCATATTTTAAAAGTAAAATATGCAAGAGTATATTCACAAGAAATTGGGAAACAGGTGAAGGTACACCCCAGACTGCAGTAATGATATTGGTTCAATTCTGTCCCCATATCTTATTCCAAGCAAGACTGATCTATAAAGCAATGCTCCTCAATCCAGAACCAGATAATAACGGAGCTAAGTACTCTGCCTGGTTAGAATTTAAGAGCAATTTCCTGAGGCTCCATTATAAAAGCAAAAGAACACACATTGGAACAAGTGCTGGCTAGGACTGCTGCAAGGAGTCCTTAAGTCGACTTACCTGCATGATTCTGGAACGTTCCATGGTGTGATTTTGCTATGTGGATAAACTCGTAAGCTTTTTAGACAGGTAGAAAAGCCAACTTAGACACAGACCAATTTTATATATTTATTTACAGATATCGATGTCTTATCAACTAAAAGTAGGAGTTATTAAGTACTAAAATCCAAACTTAAGACTTCTGAAAAAACAGCCTATGTTTCAAATGAGGCACTGAGCAGAGGGTAGGTTAGGTCATTACTTGGTCGTCACACCCCCTTCCCAACCCATTCTCTTTACTCATCTGTCTTGGACTTATTTACTTATATAATTTTATTTGGTTTCACTCAACAATATATGGTTACAGGAAAATTTAAAGTAAATCTAGATATTTAAGACCTTGATACTCGATACAGAGATGGTGCTGTTGCTATGTGGTGGCCCTAAAACCAAAACTGGGTGTGGGGGTTGTGGAGGGGTATGGTTGGGGGAGTGAGTAGCTCAGTCTATGCAGCCCTTACTGCTTAAGTGTGAATTAAATCTCCAGGAGCCAAGCTGAAAACAAGAACCAGAAGCATGGTGCTTGCTTATAATCCGAGCACTGGGGAGGCAGAGACAAGAAAATCCCTGGGGCACTGGCCAGCTGTAATGAGTCTGTAAGCAGGCAGACTGCTGAAGAGCAGAAACCTGCAGGAGCATAGATAAGAACGGGGCCAGCCCCCTGAAAATGTGTGAAGTGTTACTTGGAGTGCTGTGCAGATGTAGGCAATAAGATATGTTAAGGAGTGCAGTGAAAATAGTATATAAGTTGAGACCTGAAAGCAGACGAAGGCGCAGTTCTATTCACGGTACTGTTAGCCCGTTACTCTGCCGGAAGGAACCTCGAGCTCCACCTGAGGACTTCCTACCAGGTCGTATAAATGTTTGCTGTGGAGAATTAGAAAATGTGGTGGATTTATATTGTTGCTATAATAGTGATAGCCCTGTTTGCCTTGCAGTGTGTGTGTGTGATTCAATATAAAGAAAATAGACAGGAAGGTATTTATGAGTTGTGATAGGTGGATTTATGTTATTGCCATAACAGTAATAGTTAGTTAATAAAATATAATATAATTATACTCTGCTTGTCTCCTGCCAATTATTTACCATTTGACCGTGTAGGGTTGCGAGTGCCGTAACCTGGTCACACGACTCCCTTCCGAGAGAAGGAGGTGTCGAGATCTGGATACTTAAACTGCGCTCTCGACACCAGCCAACCCAGCCTAATCTGTGAACAGCAGGCCAATGAAAGACCTTGTTCAATCCCCACAACCACTCTAAAAAATAAATAGTAATTAATTAATAACAAAGCCCTTCCAAACAACTGAAACAAAACAAAATATTCCAATATGAATGGTGCCTGAGGAAGACTGACAGTCAAGTTTGTCTCTGTGCTTCCCGCACAAATGTACACAAGTACAACTCCACACACACACACACACACACACACACACACACACACACACACCTCTTTTCTAGCTTAAAGAAATCAAAGGACAATCTGTCTCTTATGGAAATCTTTATTACAAGAAAAAACCAAATATACAATGAGCACCAACAAATTTCATTAAATATTAACCATTTTAGCTATCAAATGTATTTAAGACCATATGCTTTCAGTGCTCCTGCATGGCAGAGACGCACTAATTACAAAACCCAAGCCGCATGGGCTCCGCAGAGCCCAAACCACCAGGCGTGGGGCAGGGAGGGGGTGTGAGCCCACACCGCAAGGCGCCAGTGGGGACTTTTTGGTATAAAAGTTTCTAAAGTGACCTTTCAACAAACAGATCATCAATAAAGGACAGTTAAGTTATTGTTGATTGGTTCTCACTAATCGCCATCAGGGGGCTGACGCGGAGTTGGCAAATGGAGGAGTCAGTTCTCCTAAAGCTTAGCAATCATCATAAAATTATTTAAAACTGAATTAAAAACTGTTCCTGTTTCTATTGGCACAATAAAGAATCGACAGGTAAACAGTTTGTTCTCTATAAGAAGCTAGTGGCATGGCATACACAGAACAGGATCTCATGGAAGAGTCACGGCTCACAGAGCTTTTCAGCACAGCTCGCACCTGTCCGGCCCTCTGAGCGAGAGGTTGCCCTGTGTAACTCCCACACACTGCCCTTTCTGGTATGGGTAAGACACCAGGCATGCAGATGCTGACCTCCTGTATTTTTAAGGAACTACTATAGAAAAGATTATACTTTAAAACTTCTTTTTGTAAAAACAAAGACAAATCCAACAAGTGTTCTCTCAGGTTATTTTGCTAGCCTACAGCACACATTTGTGGAAGTCCACTAGGCGCAAGGGGAATTGTTTGTGTCCCACAATGTACCCATCCGATGATGACTATATCAGAAGTAGTGAAATGACCAGTGGCGTCCAGTCAGTGACGGGAAAACAAAATGAAACAACAACAGAAATGTGAGAAGAGTTGTCATCACTCAACACTGCGGGGTTTAACTTCTTTCAAACAAGGTCTGTGCACTTGGCCATAGACGCGGGAAGTACTGAACAGCCAGGAAGGCACTTGTGAGAGAACTGGGTGGCAAGGGCTGGACTACTGACTGGCAGCTCTCACAGGAAGCGTTCTCTAGTTCAGGGCAAAGACCAAAGACGGCACTCCACTTACCGGCGGCGGCTTGTCAGTCAAACAGGAACGGGAAGGGCCTTAGAAACTGTTATCTGGTTTTAGTTATCAGCCCTGCATACGTCTTTTGGTTGTCATCTTTAAAAAATATATTAGGAGCTATCAATTTAAATTATGTAGCCTTCAACAAGTTACTATTAGAAAGAAAATGAATGAATTCAATATAGTTTTCAAAACACCCAAGCCACTCTACGTAAAAAAATATTAATAAAAATAAATTACAAAACAAAAGATCTTAGTATAAAAATGTTGCATGTAATTAACAATTCCCTTGCGACTTCTGATGGCTTCACAGGTTACAAGTGTACGCTTTGGTATATGACGCAAATGCAAACCAGCAAGGGCTTGGATAGGAATGTCCCTAACCAAAGCACTATTGGATGGATACAGTGCAGGAGGTGACACAGTCGACAGGATGCCCCGCTGGCTCTCCTACTGCTTCTCACTCGAATCCAGATTCAGCAAAACGGACCTTAAAGTCGGAGTCACGAAATAGGGTCTTGAAGGAGAGCCTTCGTTTCTTTCTATGTCTTCCACTAGGAGGGAGGAGGGCAGAGCGTCAGTAGAGCAGCAACGCGGTGGGAGGAGCAACATCGCCACCTGCTGCTCATCCGCTGCACAGCAACGCCAATCGCTTTTTTTTTTTTTTTTTTTTTTTTTTTTAGACAGAATCAGCATCATTGTAAACAGGTATGAGAAAACAATCAGCCCTTGTTGTTATACTGACAAGATGTCATTTCATTCTGTGTTCCAGGTCAGTTCTGGCGACAGTTCAAGCACTTCCATGGAATGAATGAGGAAATAGCACTTACTCCCCACCCAAATTTACTTTCTGAATTACAATATGTTTCCAAATCGCCTTTGTTTTGCCAATGACAATTTAGATTGTAAAGACTCAACAAAGAGATATTTGTGTGTAATCTCAAATCCTTCCTTGGATAATTCTTGAAATATTGCTCTGTGTTTTAAAAACTTTAATTGCTGTGTAAGAAAATGGCTTCTAAAATTCTTCTCAAAAACATTCATTTTTACTCTATGCATTTTAATTACACAAGTAATAAATGGAGACTATTTTTCTGAGTGGGAATGCACCATAACACAGCAAACCAGACAGCTAATTTCTCACATCTGATCTACAGAAACTTCCGAATATTTGTGTGTATCTCAATCAACTTGAGGGGTTTTTCATGATCCAGAGAGTGGCCCACATCCAAACACAAGCTCATGAGTTAGGTGGACCCTGGCAGCTTCAGGCTCACCAGTAGATGTCACCATTCTCATAGGTCTTCACTGATGTCCTTGTGTGGTTGTAAATACCATTAAAATTCAAGAAAGATAAGTGATCACTTTTCTCTACTTTATCAAGGGAAGAATGAAGAAGGCCAAGTGACATTTGAGACTGAGTAATCTCAATAAAGGAAGCCAAAAATAAGCTGTTGGCTGTCATGTGACCAAGACTTTGAAAACCTTCTGGAATTATTGGCTCTGTGTAGGAAGTTGCCATAAAACCATTCTAAATTCTAGGTTCACACACACTTTAGGATAAGTAACTAAATTAGCATTTATATTAACTTATAACACAAGGATATATTTCTGACTCTCAGAAATAACATTAATATCCACACATTCCATTATTAATATATAGACAATCTGCCATGAGTTTAGTATCAAGACCGAAAGGGCACCAATTAATCCTATGTTATGTGGAGGGGTTTTTGTACTTAGCCATGCGGCCCACCTCCACACACAAGAAAGACAGGCCATAGGTATGGCTCCAACAAACCAGCTTCCATTCTAAACCATGGAATTGTGGTCAGGGAAGATTTACCAATCTGAAACCACACAAACCCCGTGAAAGCACCAGATGTGGTACCTGACAGAAAGCCATAGGTCTGTTTCCTTAGAGTAAAATCTGAATGGACTCGTCTGCTTTCCTCCCTCACTGAAAGCTGGACTTAGACTTTCTGTAGAGTGAAGCCATGAAAACACAGGTGTGCACCGAAGAGAAGGAGACTCCACGGGCATTCTACATGGCTGTAACAGGGAACTCGGGCGAGAGGCAAGAAATGAGCGAGGTAGCCATTTCTGCCCTGTTCAGAACATTCTCAGAAGACCAGAGGTTCATGGTAATTGAAATGATGTTCCAAAACCTAAATTTGTTCTAAGTATGAGTCTCTGAGGCAGAGACCCTGAGGGTTCCCACTCGCTTCACCCGAGCCAGGGTTAGCTGCTGAGCCTGTGGGACCTACATTTCTACAGCTCTTCAGAAGCCAACTCACCCATTTGAAATACGCTTCCTAGGAAACCAGGGTTACAAGTTGAATCACAGTTTTAAAAAGCTGTTCAACAGCTTAAACAGTAAGTATAACCATAGCACCATATTTACAAGTTTAGTACCATATGCTGGTCAACTACAACTCAGTATTCTATGGCTAATTGATTACACATTTATAGTGTTGTAAAAAAAAGTTCCTGAATATCCTTTACAAATATACACTTATAAAAAAGAAAGGCTAGCAAAGTTATAAAAGTTATTAAAACATTGTCAGCTACAGGTTTTTGCAGTTGGGACCAAAGTCTTTACAGTAAATCAGGCCACTGTCACATGCCTGGTCTCTCAAGTGCAACCTTTTCAGAAACAGCAGGGAATTTCCACAAGTCCCTAAAGCAACATTTTTCACATTGCAGTCAATCCAATTCACAAAATCCCTGCTTGGAGCTTTTCTACTCTGTCTGTCTCTGGGGGACTGGATGCTTCTTGGTCAGAATCCTGTGTAGGCTGGGGGTTATAAAGTAAGGTTTCTCTGCAGATCCATCATTCCTCTCCAGATCATCACCTGTGCACGAGTAGCCAAGGCAGGGTAAAGGCAGGGAGCCACAGCAGAACAAGGACCCGGGTTTTTACAAATTGGACAGATGAACAGGGAGAAACCAGAGAAATCCGTGTTAGCATGTCAAACATATGGCAAGCAGATGCCACGCTGGAGATGGGGAAGGTGGGAGCTGACCTCTGCCAAGCAGCATTGAGTTCTCTCCTCACCCCCCACAACACCCTATGGTCCCTAGGAACTTTATCTCTGTAACCGTCCTACGGAAGCTCTTCCTGGGGTTTCTAAAGTGTTGCTTTTCAACTCTGTGACTGTTTATTTCAGAAAGTAACAAATTGTCACATATCACTAACTCTGTGAAAAAAAAACGTAAAACAAAGATTTAATAACACAGTCTTTTCGGATAAGGACTTGCTATCCAGCCCAGACTAGCCTTGAATTGGCAGTCCTCTTGGTTTAGTCTCCCCAGGACTGGGGTTAAAGACTAAACTATTTTATTTGTTTACTTATTGGTGGGTGGGATATGTTTGTGTGGGTGCACATGGGAGTGTGGTTACATATGCATGTATGTGCATGCACATGGAAACCAGAGAAACTTGGACATCATTCCTTAGGAGCTACCACCTTGCTTTTTGAGATGAGGTTGTTCATGGGCCTGGAGCTTGCCAGTTGGGCTAAATTGGCTGGTCCATGAGCTCCAGAGGCCCCCTTTCTGCCTCCCAGGTGCTGGGGTTACAAGTAGGTACACTACACCCAACTGCTCACATGGGGTCTTGAGCCTCAACTCAGGTCCTCATGCTCATATGGCTAGCACTTTGTTGACTGTGCCGTTTCCTTAGCCCTGAAGTCATTAAAATCGTTTTATTAGTATGTGTGCTGGGGGTATGACAGCAGGTGACCAGAAGTCAGAGGTGTCTGATGCCCCTGAAGATGCAGTGATAGAAGGGCATAAATCTCCTACCATGGGAGCTGGAAGTCCCTGAAAATCTAAGTCCAATCTTCTGCAAGAGTGTGTGCTTTTAGCCATGGAAATATCAACCAGGCTCCTGTCTTTTCTTTTTTCTTTAGTTTTTAAAATTACATTCAGTTCTGTTTGTGTGCATGCACGAATACATGAGGCAAAATTCATGTATGAAGGTGAGAGGACAACTTGCAGGAGTCAGTTTTCTCCTTCCACTATGGGTCTTGAACTCAGGTCATCAAACTTGTCAGCAAGTACATTGACCAGCTAAGCCATCTTCTCAGTTTTTTTCCATTTTCTTAAATAAAACAGAAACCCTAGCAAAGATTAAATTTCTTGGTTCCATGTAAGCCAGACAAACTATCTAATGCATAAACTTTTCAGATTTCTTTGTCTATTTATTGAAAATTGATTTAAAAATACTTAGAAAAAAAACAGATCATGTTATTGTCTAGATTTTTCTCTCAGAAATTATCTTCCTTCCTGACCTGCCACAAGCTGCAGTCTTCCCACAAGGGACTTTCTCAGCAAGTAAGAGAGGAGGTTTCCTTTGCCTCTCTGAAGACCCATGTGCCAAAGAGATGATCTCTCAGCCACAGAGTGGCTACTGGATTCCGTTCCCTCACATGTTGACCCTACTTCCTCCAGGTTTGCCCAAGATACTGGGAGAGAAGATATTTAGGATAAGGCATTCTCTCTGGACTGTTTTAGGTCAGGAGCTAGTAGAAAGCATCTGTTCTGTATGTGCACACTGCACACACCCTCCAGGGCATGTGCTTGCTGATGAGAACTCAGGGAAGGCTTTTAATGCTGAGTATCCACATAGGCACACATTCTGTCTGTGCATCCTCCTATCAGAGGCCTGTCTACCCATCATGGTTCACTGTATGGAATGACCCCAAGTCTCTTTGAAACCTTTGCATCTTGACTTTATCAGAGTCTATATGTATGAGATCTCATTGAATTCCTACAGTCAACCTAGGGATAGAGTTCAGGGGCAGAGTACTTTCCTTGCATGGGCAAGGGCCTATGTTCAATCCTCATCCTCATCCTCACCATCCTTCTCTCTCTCCTCTATCTCCTTCCCCCACCAAAAAACAAAACAAAACAACAACAACAAAAAAACCCAGAACTGAAGAGCACATACAGAGTAATGTCTCCTTCCAAATAAATGCTACTTTGCATTTGAAGCTAGATAACACTGAATCACCAATTCAAGTAGGCAACTGAGTTTTTACCTTCTCGTTTTTCAGTTTTCCACAGGACAAACATATACACTAGATACTTACAGAAGCAGATAAAAATGGTTTCAACACACATTGAATAGACACTGAAGACCCCATGAGCAATCATGTAAGATCCAATCACAATAGTCTGTAAACAAACAGATCAGAGAAGCAAACCATCACTGACTTAATAATAATGCTACTGCAAATAGAAGTCAGGATAAGGAAGTGTTGGAGCACTGTGTTGGGAGCATCTGCAATATAGACACCTTTGAGTGTATGATAACATACTGTCCTGAGATTAAACAAAACACATGCTTGGTCACATGACTGCCCCTTACCAGCGGTCCTAGTACCTACCCGAAGAATCTCAGCTTTGAGAGTCTGCAGATCAAGGCAACAGAGTTTAAAGAGTTAAGTGCATGGTCTACCTGTGTCCTCAAAGTCACTCAACCTCTCTGTGCCTCTGCTCTGAGATCTAGAAGAGAAGCAGTCACCTTACACAGATTAAGAGAGCTAGTTCACTGTCATAGATCCAGCAGGACTCCACTCAACTCTCCCCAGTTGTCCATCCATTCAACCTCAGTGATCAGGAACGTCAGCAACAGGGAAGCCTCAGATACTTCTCTGCATAGGTGCCCCTCTCTGCTGAAACCACCTCATCCAAGTTAGAGCCCCATCTGGGGACTCAGCTCCTGTGCAACAGCTGCTGACATGAGTCCCAAAACCAAGTTTCTTTTCCAGAAGGTACTGTCATTACAGTCGGGGAACACAGCAGTAAGTATATTGTGCACCAGCTTCTGTTGTCCTGCTTGCTCTGCTTCCTTCTTTATAAATTGATCTCATGAGAGAGCACCCAGTACCTTCTGCATGCAACCTTCTCAACAGGGCAGTCCTTTCCAAGGAACCCAGCATCTAATGCAGGAGGCGAGTGGCATAGATTGAGAACCATAATGCTTGCTGCCTTTACTATATCTGCTTCCTTTCTCTTTTCTTATGCCTCCATCCCTAATAAACCATGACATCAGTGATGCTAAGCTTCCATACACTGAACTGCTTCTTCCATGCTTGCATTAAAACCATAACCCAAATGTTATAGAACTGAACAGAAAGGCTGTGGAAAGTCCTGAGGTAACAATGGTGATAAGTTCATATAGAATTGGTTTCCTTCCACAAAGAGACTGGATCTGCCATCTTTCTCTCCATCAGGTGGCCTGAGGAACCAACCTCTGCCCAGCTGGCATCTCCAAGCCTTTCAAATTGTGAGGGATCCACGTCTCTTGCCAAAGCCACTAACCTTACATTGTTTTTGTTACAGTGTCCACAAGTGACTAAGTCACCAGTTCTTACCAGGAAAGGGACCCAGTAGTAATTTAAAGTTGTTGGTCCCATTATAATTCTTTGTAATCTTTCTGTGAAGAGCAGGAAGGCCAAGACACCTACATTGAAAAAGCAGAACATGAGTATCACAAATTGAGAAAGGTTATTGAGATTGATGCAGCAGCTTCCAAACCCTCTCCAGCTTTGAGTCCATGTTATTATAAGTACTCACCTACAATCCCAGAAACTAGAATTTTTCCCAGGAGTAATACAAAGTGTGTGATTTCATCTGTAACAGCAACCCTGAGCATTAGGACAAGAAGGTATAATTCAGTGTTTGAACACACTTAGTGTTTGAAATCTGTATGAAGTACAAGCTCATAGGTTCACTTTGCTGTGTACTTACTTGGTGACATTTTTTATTTGGCGGTTATTAAAAGAAATGAGCATGGAAGCCAGCATGAGGTTCTCATTTCTAATGAGGCCCACAGAAGAGGGAACTGTGGGACTGCTGGGTATTGATCAATGGAGCTGTCTGGCTCTCGCTCTCAAAGGTGATGGACCAACCTGACTCCATCTTAAGGATGGGAGCCATTTTGTTATAAGGTAAGAACAAATTCATTTCCATTTGCTGTAAAATTCAAGTTGACCATGATTTAACCTGCTTCTGGAATTTAACATGCTCCCCACCTTGTATGTACCCTGATAAGGTAAGATGTTAGGCTAAGTAATGTTAAAATACTCAGCCAAGTCCCCACATCACCAAATTCTTCTGGAAATCCTCCTACTCTTGAAAAAACCCCTAGTCTTGCAGGATTTTTGGACTATATAAACCCTACCCTTTCCTATGTTTGATGCTGAAACTGGAAACAACCCAGATGTCCCTCAACCAAAGAATGGATTAAAAAACTGTGGTACATCTACACAATGGAATACTACTTAGCCATCAGAAACAATAAAATTATGCAATTTGCAGCCAAATGGATGGAGCTAGAGAAGCTCATCCTGAGTGAGCTAACCCAGACTCAGAAGGATGCACATGGCATCTATTCACTTATAGTCAGATTTTAGTCATATAGTACAGGATATCTATACTACAACCAACGTACCAAAAGGAACATGGACACAAACTTTTTCTTTTTCTCCCTGTCAATGAGACACTTTGCCCTAGTGGTGCTGCGTTATAGGCCCCCAGTGTATGAAGAGGCTCTTGGCCCTCATATGACTGCTGAACTGGGGCAGGAGACCGTTAGGCAGGAACACTCCACTCCAGAGGAGTGGGATGGAAGGGATAGGGGGTAGAGGGTGGGAGGGTGGGACTGGGAGGGGTGGAAAGAGGACAGTATGATGGAGATGTAACCTGAAGCAATAAATAAATAAATTTAAAAAAAGAAACCCCACTCTAGGGAGATAGCCCTATCTAATAAAAAATAAAGCTTGCTTAATTTCACCAAAGATTTTGGATAATGGTCTTTAGTTTCATTCAGTGGGACTAACAAAGGCACCCTGGATCCTGAGGACAGTGAATTTATTCTTTGATTCTGCACACCATTTCCCAACAATTTTGAGAGGAGGAAATGGGTACCAAGGAAATGCTGATGTAGACCATCTGGAGAACTTCTTGAGCAAAGGGGACAATAGAAATTAGTACGTATGTAACTGCCTAGGTAGCTGAAGAAAACTATAATTCTAAGATATAAAAAGAAACGAATGTTGATTAAAATGCATCAGGCCTAAAAGGTAGCACCCATGGCTGATAAGACCAGCGACTCTCCAGATAACTACAAGTAAAGGGTGTCATGTCACCTCTCACCAGACTGCCTATGGCCATCCTCAGCCTGACTACTCACTTCAAGATGTTTCTCATGAGCAGACTGAAAGCATCCCTTGTGGACTCACAGAAGCTTTTGCCGTACACTGCAATCTGAAGAAGATGGTGGAAGTTCTTGTTAGTGACATAAACAAATGATGCCCAGGACAATCCGGGCTTAGGGATGTGCACATTCACTGCTGCATCCCACACTAATAACCCTTTTCCCTTTTTCCAACATTTGGGTTTGTGGGACGCCTAGGACCTCTCTGTCCTTAGCTGTGCGTGCCTATCAAGGTCATGGACACGGAGTGGCTTGCTGACTGTTGTATGTAGGGTGAGCCTCCCTCAAGTCTCAGAAGAGGGATTCTATCTTTGAGATATTTGGCTATAGTAGTTATTATGTGGATTCTCATCACATCAAAAACTACTCCTAAGGAAAGCCAATCCCTTCTACTACAAGGACTTACTGATTAAAAGTTTCGGCACTATACTGTCCCTGTAGATAAATTAACTGAATCTTCAATCCATGACTCCTCATCTCCAGCCCTCAGCCCACTGTGATGATAAACACACATTGTAATATTGCAGCTTCTGCATTTTGAGAGAATTGTTTGCTCTATCTACTATGTTAACAAAACAATCCATTAGAGGCCTCCACATTCTCACAGGAAATGAGTTAGAGATTTGCCCAGGAATTACCACCACGCACTCTTCTTTAACACAAGGTTCTAACCTTGTGCTAAATCATTCATTAAAATGACTAATCTCTTCCTTAAAATTATATAAATCCCTCTATTAGAAAGGTATTCTCTTCTCTGAGGGAATGAGGGACAACAGCTTTTCTCTTACATAGTTATCAGACACACAGCATCATTTCAGTCTACCATAGTTTTAGTTTTATTACTTAAAAAATCATTACATTTATTTGTGTATGTGTGTGCACACATGCATGACTGTGCATGTGTGCATATGTTCATGTGTGTGTGAGATATGTGTGTATGTGTGCAGATGTGTGTCCAGATGTATGTGTGTGTGTGAAGATGTGTGTTTATGTGCATGTGTGTGTATGCTCACATCATAGCATGCCTATGGAAGTCAGAGAACAACCCAAAGGGTTTGGTTCTCTTCTTGCACCGAGTGGGAGGTAGGGCTGGCTCCGCCGCTCAGCTTTGGCAGCACCTTTACCCTCAGAGGCTTCTGTCCAGCCTTCTAGCACATTTTAAAAATTTCAACACAAATATTTCCCCTTAAATGAGATATAAAAGGTAATAATATCTTAAGAAAAATTCAGCCCTGATTCATGTGTGGTAGTCACACATCCATTATCAGAGTGACAAATTCAATCATGTGCTACCAGAATGCTCTCCAGGCAGCAGGGTAGATGTGAGGTCAACTGTGCAGATCAGGGGAACCATAAACAAGCAGTGGTCCACTTACCATTATATAGGCATTTCTGTTTAAAAACTTCACGAGCTTTTCCAAACACCAGAAACAGCACCATAGGCAATGCTGTAGAAACCTGGCAATGCTGTTCTGAGCCTCTGTGGGAGGGAATATTTAAGTCTATTAATGACTGTGAGTCTTCAGACTCAAAATAATGATACTGCAAGTAAGATTTAATTTTTTTATTGTGCTGTATACCTAGCTGACATTTTAGCCGTTCTTCAGTATATGATTCTATGGCCTTAGCACATTTACAACATCATTAAATAGTTTCACTATCTGTTTTCAAAAGTTCTTATCAAATAAAACAGAAACCAATGCCCAATCAAACAATCACCCTCCCACAATCCTCTCGCACTTTCTCCCCTTGCTCACATTTTACTTGTTAGTGTAGGGCAGACTCTTCTGGAAACCCTACACAGAATGACACAAAGACAATGCTTTTCTGCCTGGTTTCTTTCACTTAGAGTAATGGCTTCAAAATCGACCATTTCATTCCTTTTTGTGACACTAATGTTCCATTGCACATGTGTAATGCACTCCTTATCCTGTCCACTATTAGTGGACATACAGGTGGTCCACATCCTTCGGCTATGGTGGATATTGTTGGCATGGGCATGGGGGGGGCAATGTAAAAGTGGAATTTTTCAGTTACTAAGAAATCATACTTTCAGCAATCTAGAAACCGGCTGTTCCCACAGTGACTCTGCTGTGAAGCATTCGTATCAAAGGATCCAGTTTCCCTGTGACATGCACAGCATTCTACCAGCCCATTTCTTGTGGTCTTTTTGATGGCCTTCCTAATGGGTGTGAGGTGCCATCACAATGTGGTTCTGGTTTGTGCGGCCCTATGTAATGACACTGCATCTTTTCTGTCTTTGCTGAGCAATCTTGTCTATATGAGAGGTCTTCTCAACTCCTTGGGCCATCTTGGAACTTTTATTGTTTGCTAGCAAGTGACAGGACCTCTGTGTGGGACTTCTGTAGACATGAGTCTATTATGTGGCATATTATTCACAACTATATTCCTCCACTATGTGGGGTGTCTCTTTAGTGTGCAGTTCCTTTGATGCACAAGTGTTTTTAATTTTCATGATGTCCAATTTACTTTTTCTGGTGTGAAAATCAAGAAATTGTCCTTAAATCCAATGACATAAAGATTTCTTTTTATATTTTCACACTAGAAATATTATAGCATTATCCCTTATGTCTAGATCTTTGATGTAGTTTGGGTTAATTTTGTATTTACTGTAAATATGGGTCCAACTTTAAGACTCATTTACATTTGGGCATTCCGATTTTCCCATCACCACTAGGCTGAGTAGTCTTTCCCCACCAAATCGTTTTAAATGTGACATTTTATGTGTGGGGTCCACATGCTATTCCAGCTCTACTCATTCACTTGCCTCCCATACCACTCTGTTTTGATAGCTATCGTTTTGTCTTAATTCAGGAAATTCAATCAAGAAATGTGAGCACTCCAATTTTGTTTTCCACTTGATTATTGTTTATGATGCGGTGTGATCAGAGCCTGTGTGTCTGCAGGCTGCATTGCCATGTATAACCAATGATGTCAGTGCTCACAGGTATGTTTTCAACCTGGGTTGACCAGAGCTGTAGACATGAAACAGCACATGTGACATTTCTACTACAGTCCTCTACAGTAATAGCTATAATAAGACAGAATTCTTAATTCCTTTTTGAATTTTGCTTCTCCTGGCTTCCACAAGAGGACACCAGGTACCTTTTCTTTGTTCCCTGCCATCCCCACCCTCCTCTTGGTACCCAAGGACCTTAGCAAGTGTCTCTGGGATGCATTTCAAACCCACTCAAAATGCGACTACTATAACCCTTTCCACCCTGACCCACATTAGCCACCATGTCTCCCTGCACTTCACACCGTCCCACCCTCATCGCAGAAGTCTGTGGATAATTCTAGAAGCTTACTTACTTTTAAGTCGCCTGTCCAGGTATTCTATGATTATTTTAAACATCTGAACCAATGCAAGGATTAAAGATCCAAAGGCTAGAGACCCCGTGTGGTATCTAGGTGAAGACAAAAGAGAATGGAAGGTGAAGTGTTGTTCTGCACATACAGGGTGCTTCTTGAACAATTTCATGGGTCAAGGGGATCAGTAGAAATGAAGGACTTTTTGTAATCTCTAATTCAGACTGATAGAGGTCTCCACAGAAGGGTTGAAACCAAGTATCTTCCCATAGAACCCATAATCTGTTGTCTTTAAAGAGGACTTGACTTGATCAATGGGGATACCAATCAATTCCTTTGGTGTTCAACTCAGTCCCCTACCATCTTTGATAACCTTTGGGATTTGGGGCATTGACTTGGGAAGGATTACAACACCCTGGCTCTGTAGCCAGAGAAGACAAGGAGCACCCATGAATCTCACATCACATTTTCAATGCACTAGTATTTTGACAAGTGAATTCACCAACCACGAACGGATACCAGAGCACAAATTGTAACTGAGAAAGGGGCACAAGCTTCAGAATTGAGCTCACCGTACTGCTCGCCCAAAGGACATGAGGAGTGGGTACTCAGGGATGTCCTCAGGTTTCTTCAGGGCCCAGTAATAAGAAGCAAAGGCACCAGCAAGGGTACACTGACCCAGCGCAATAACAAAGTTTATAATCCAGAGGAAGGCAAAGAGGTTGTAGATCTGGAAGGTCATGATGTAACTCTGGTATGTGCTGTTTGCGCCATAGAAAGCGAAGTTACATGATGCCCCGGGGCAGACGTTGGGAATGTGAGTTTTAGAAAAAATCTGCACTCAGAAGAAAATATGAAAATGTGGTATTAAATGTGGTTCTTGTGGCCTGCAATTGGATATTCTGTCTCTCCCCTCCCCCCCATTACTTTTGGTTGTCACTTCTCTGATATATTAATTTACAGAACTCTTTGATGAGCTCTGGAAGCTGCTTATTTTCACCCACATGCACCTCTCTGTCCATACTATAATTCTACAGTGATTAGTGCCTTCATCGGCCCCACCAGCACCTCAGGTGACATCCGTTCTGTTCACTGTTTGAGTGCTTTGCTGGGAACTCCCTCCCTTTCTTTCTGCGCGTGTTTCCCCTGTGTCATCCCCGTGATGGGGTCACCAGAGTCCCTTTACTTACCCCTGGGTCACACGTCTCATCTTCATGTGCACATTCCCCCTGTGGGACCATAACTTTGAATATTGGTGCCCCTGATGTGGCCAAGAAACTGCACAAGTTTGATTAAGGACAAACTATTTACTGTTGAATTGAAAATAAACAGACAAGAAAAAAATGTGAAGATAATCTGCGGCCTGTGGAGAAATGTGCTTTAAAACTCTTTTCTTCTCAGGCTTTAGCAACCAACCTCCTAGGAGGCTGGTACTGCCACACCATGGGCAGCTGCACTGAGAGGGCCCTGAGTTATACAGGACTAAATAGAGTTATATAGAGTTATATGGGTCACTTCTTAGCTTACTGCCAAGAAGATGATCCATCAGACTAGAGCAGATCTCTGTGACTTCTTTGGAGGGGAATTAAATTTGATTGACACATTCTAAGGCTTGGAACCTGATCTAGTTACTTCTTTAGGCTGTTTTTCATCTTCACAGGGATGAAAAACCCTGAATGTGAGCAGAAGCCCATCGGCAGCAGTGTGGACCCTAGGGATATAGAAGTCAGCTATGGAGAGAGGGGAGAAGGGTCAGGGAAAGGACGCAGGAGGGTCATATGTGAGCAAAGTGTAATCATGTACACATATAAATAATTAATCACACACACACATATATACACATCGTAATGAAATCTATCATTTATCTAAGTACACCAACTTAAAAAGGTAATAGCAGAAGTTAGCTGCCAAAGGATACACAGCTGTCACAGCCCAGTAGGAAATGCAGATGGACAGCAAGACGAAAGTTAGAAGCGGGTAGAGTAATGTGCTGGGGATGTAGGCAATGGCTCTGAAATGAAGCAAATACTTGGTGTTCAAAAGGACTCTAGGTCAGGTCTGCCCTTCCTCGATAATTAAATGTCTGTCGATTAAGAACTAGAAGCAAACCTCAGACTGGATTCTAGTGATAACAGTAATTGACACGGCTAATTTTCTGCAGTGATCATTGTTACAGATTCTGAGGTGGCTTTGACATTCATTCATTCATTCATTCATTTTAAAGTGAAGTGGGATGTTTTCCAGTGCTGTGTTTGCCTCCTGATTCCCCTTCGCCTTCTAAGTGACCTGCAAGGTTCTGACAGATCACAGTTCTGTGATTTCTTCCTCTGCTTAGATACTTACCTTCCTAAAGTGAGAGAAGACCTATCTATGGGCCTTCTGTTAAAATGCGAGGTTCCTTTCCTGACCCAGAAAACCCTCCTGTGCTGGGTTTAAAACACAACATTGGCCTCTGCGTGGGGAGCTGCTTCTGCCTGACGTGGTTCACTCCATCCTAAAGTATCAGATAGGTCTCCCTCCCCTGCCCTTTGGTGTCTCACACCCAGGAATTCCTGGGACAGCAGTTGTGTTATCACTTCTGTCACATAACTCTAACTTTTCACTTTTTAAAAATGCCTTTAAGTAACACTTTACAAGTGAGTAGGTGCCAGGTGCATCCTTCTGAGTCTGGGTTAGCTCACTCAGGATGAGCTTCTCTAGTTCCATCCATTTGGCTTCAAATTGCATGATTTCCTTGTTTCTGATAGCTGAGTAGTATTCCATTGTGTAGATGTACCACAGTTTTTTTGTCCATTCTTCAGTTGAGGGACATCTGGGTTGTTTCTAGTTTCTAGCTATTACAAATAAGGCTGCTATGAACATAGATGAGGAAACTTCCTTGTGATTTGGTGAGGAATCATTTGGATGTATACCCAAAAGTGGTATGGCTGGGTACTGAGGCAAAGCTCTTCCAAGTTTTCTAATATATCACCATACTGACCTCCATAGTGGTTGTATAGACTCAGAAGGATGCACATGGCATCTATTCACTTATAATCGGATTTTAGCCACATGGTACAGGATATCTATGCTACAACCAATGCACCAAAGGGAACATGAACATAGACTTTGTTACCTGTCAATGAGACCCTTTGCCCTAGTGGTGCTGCCTTGTAGGCCCCCAGTGTATGAGGAGGCTCTGGGCCCTCATATGACTGCTGAACTGGGGCGGGGGACTGAAATGTAGGGACACTCCACTCTGGAGGAGTGGATTGGAAGCGATCGGGGGTAGAGGGTGGGAGGGCAGGACTGGGAGGGGTGGAAAGAGGATACTGTGATGGAGATGTAACCTGAAGTAATAAATAAACATTAAAAAAAAGCACAGATTTCTTGTTGACCTCAGTTGCCTAAGAGTAGGGGGCATGAATTAATTCCCTGTTGCCCTGCTGGAAGTTTGTAAAACCAGTAAGACTATGTAATTGTAATACTGGAAGGTTGCTGTCATCTCCATGCCTATGAACACATTTACTTAATAAAAAGTAACACTTCACACTTTTTAAAATTTTCCCTGTAAGACAGTTTGCCATGGGACAGTTTGTAAAGTGTTCCTAGCTAGCTGTCACTAGCAGCTCTTAAGTGGTTGCTTCAGTCTATGTCTTTAGATCAAACACATTCTTATTTGGTATTGCCAAAGAGAAACACAAAAGAAACCGCCCTGCATCAAATGCAGCAGCACACATGCCCATGCTGGCTTGCCTCACCATGGAATTCTGCTGTCCTTCCTTCCTGCACACTCCAAATTTAAGATACTAAGAATCCAAAAGTCTACTCTGAACTCTGACCCATTTATTCCATCTCTTACCTTCCCCTGATAATCTATCAGACTGTCACAGTGATACTGGCACGTGCACGTGCACACGCACACACACATTCTCACACACATGTGCACAATGCACATTTAAGGTTGTAAGAAGTGAGTTGAGTTAGAGTGAACTACACAATAACATAGTATTTAAGAAATAAATCCGTAAAATCAGTAGTTTCATGGGATAATGATGGGGCCTCATTTATTGTAAAGTGGGTAGAGTTTAACCAACAGCTTGTTAACTGTTTAAACCACTGGCTTCGGGTGGCACAATTATTATAAGAATATGGCAATTTTGTTAAAAATAGTCTTTAAAGACAATTAAAAATCATTTGGTTCTTGGTGGTTAACAACTGTGTCTGCACCATTCCATGCAGAGGGTCTGTTGGCTTCCCCAGAGTGTTTTCTCTGCTACTCATTCAAAAACTGACTGTAGAGATTGCTCTCAAGTGACCTTTGGAATAGTTTTGAAACCATAGGTATTATTGAATTTTATGAAAGACAGTTTATTTTGTAACCTTTTAAAATGAGAGTGGCCCTGGGCATTAAGTGTGCTTGAATGATGTGTTTCCCATACAGAATGCATAGCCGGGCACTCAAGAATCAGTACGTGTCCATTAGAAAAACACATTGTGCACACACACAATGCATAGCACACAATTGATATCATGGAATTATAGTGATTCAGAGTTCTGACAATTCTCTCAATCAGTAATATCAACATATGAACCACCACAGAATAATGTAACCTATGATACAGCCAACTCTAACTTCAATTACTTACACACGTTCAAATCCATGTCTATACAGACTACACAGAGTCTGTCTTATCTGGAACTGTGATTTGGGAGACAGAAAGGACTTGTTAGGGCTGACAACAGCTGACCTTAAACAAGTGTTCTTAGTGTTTTTCAATTTCTTCCTTAAAATGGCCAGGTGTTGTGGGAGGACGGTTCACTTGGTGAAGGGCTTGTTGGGTAGCTCGAGGACCTGATTTAGTTCCATGGTGCCTACGTAAAAGTTGGCATGGTGGTATATATCTGTAGTCCCAATGCTGAGGAGGCAGAGACAGAAGGATGCCATGGGATCCCCAGTTAGGAAGTCTAGCTGAAGCAAGCAAGTTACAGGTTCAGGGAGGCATTGTATCTCAAGAACTGAAGTGGACACTCATTAAGTAAGATGTCCAGTGCCAACTTCTGGCCTCCATACTCATACACACACACACGCACAGATGTGCACACAGACACAGACACATACACACACACATATACACTCATAAACACACATGTGCACACACACATATACACTCACACACATGTGCACACAGACACACACATATACACTCGTACACACACATGTGCTCACAGACACACACATACACACATATACACTCATATTCACACATGTGCACACAGACACACACACGGTTTGATACTGCTGTGAGCACTAGCTGAGCCGCTTACTTGCTTCCTTCCTTCAGCAGGATGATGGCCATTTGGATTCGCCTCCTGAGGAAGATCAGCACAAGGATGATGATGGCTTCAATGATGGACAAGATAATCACTGAACAAGAAAAGACGTTAGTCTGCAGAACAAGTCGGCACCAGAGGCAAGCTGATTCTGCAAAAACTAGGACTGAGTTCATCAGATCATTTCTGCTAGTTCTGATACTTCATACCTTAAGCAGCCCCCCCCACACCAATGCCAATCATAGAAACTCACTTTCAGCCCCTCCAAGAAGTGCTAAAAATAGAGCAGAACTTTTGTTGGGTTTTGAATCATCCCATACATTGGCTCCATTTCACCCTTGGAAACATTTGTCATGAATCACAGATATGGGAAAAGAGGTGTCAAAAAAAGGAAGGAAGGAAGGAAGGAAGGAAGGAAGGAAGGAAGGAGGGAGGGAGGG